>PVJX010019768.1:0-34405 GCA_004027295.1 Dolichotis patagonum | reverse complement strand
CATGGTGCAGGGGTTTTAAAAATGGGTTTAGTGGCCCTGAAGCAAGGCCAGCAGATTGCTGTAGCTGCTGGTTTTAAACAGGAGCCTAAAGAGAATTCTTTATGTGGTCTGTTGGCCATTTCAGAACTTTGGAAATGGAATGATCAATTCATCAGAAAGAAATAGCAGATGAGTATGGCAGACTTTAGGGGGCCTGCAGGGGAGAGACCCTGGTGCCTCGAGACATGCACCATGCAGTTGGCTCGGGGTGCTGGGAGAACAAGGAGCTCTTCCCCTCTCTGGGGTGCACCTGTGAGTGTGGCAGACTTTTGGCAGCCCTAAGGAGACAGACCCTGGTGCCTGGGAACCTGCACCATGTGGTTGACTCAGGGTGCCAGGAAAACAAGAAGCTCCTCCCCTCTCTGGGGGATGGCTGAGAGTGTGGTAGACTTTCAGCAGCCTGAAGGAGAGAGACCCTGGTGGGTCGTGACCTGCACCATGCAGATGACTTGGGGTTCTGGGAGAACAACGAACTCCTCCCCTCTCTGCGGGGTGGCTGTGATCCTGCCGGCCTGTGGGCTGAGAATCAGACATCTCATGTCTTCCTGTCCCCCATCCGGTGTCCTTTCTCCCCCTTCCCCCTGCTTAGCAAGTGGGAGCCAGTGAACTACACATCTTGTGAAAAGATTGACTATGTTATTTAGTATGAGCTCCCCATATGCAAAGATATGGACAACCATTTGGAAGAAAACAAGAGACAATATGACAGATAGTGAAGATCTCTGGTTGTCTAGCTTTGAAATTTATGCTTTCTTATGTCCCGCTCTGTTTTGTTTTGTTGTGTTTAATTTTACTCCTTTTTAAAATAAAATTTTAAAAATTAAAAGAAAATAAATAAAAGGATAAAAATGGGTTTAAACAAGATGCATTTAAACAAAAGATGGGGTGAGTTAAGGAAGTGGAGGTTAGTCTATGAAATAGAAGTCCATTCCTGTAACATAAGTATTACAAACACAAGTAGAGATCAAATATAAAACCATAGATACACAGATCAAAATATAACTGATAAGCAAAAGGAATGGTGCTTAATAATGTACAAATGGGACCACAGAGGCAGACTTAGGTGTATGTGAATTTACTGAAAATGTGGTGAAGCAAAGTTTACATGCTCAGGCATTCGGTTTCTTTTCATACTTCAGGCAAGTGAATACCATTTTCACAATTCTTGTTAAATTTCATTTTCTGTATTAAAATTTTCTGAATCTTTGTGTTTAAATTGTTCTCTATACCCATGTTTTTAAAATATGCATATATTCTATCTATCTATCTATATCTATATCTATATCTATATCTATATCTATATCTATATCTATCTATATCTATCTTTCTATCTATCTAATCTATCTTAAAAAGAAAACTGTGAATCTCTTTTTAAGGAAAAAAGTGTTACTGGTTTTCTAATACAAAAGTAAACATTATGAATGCAATTAAACAAAATGATAAATATTTTTCAATTAGATATGGGCATACTATCATGAGTGTAGTAATTTATTTAAAAAGATTTTATGATTACAAAGTGAAGTTTGAGGATTTTGATTTAAAATAAATATGAATTTCTCTCTTCATATAGCCATTCTACCATTTTATTCAGAAATTTACTGACTGATGAAAATCACTCCTGGTTAGAAAGGGTACCATAGTTGACCAGAAGATAGTCCATTTTTTCCCCTAAGAATTTGGAGCTTTTTGGTTGATAAGAAAGGAGCCGGTGTAACCTGGTACCTGTCTCCATTGTCTCCTGAAGAGATGAAACTTCAAGAAAGTAAATTAAAAGCATCCTGCTTTTTCTCCTTTCTAGTTTTCAGACTCTGCCAGAGTTGAAAGTACTGCTGAGGAAAGGGCAAGGGATTGAAGCAGGAACTGCTCTACTGAAGTGGGGAGAAAATGGTGATCAGTGCGGTCCAAGCCGGGGTAGCAAAAGCCACTCTTTGCGGAGCAGAGCACTGTCAAATAAGGCACTAAGAGAATCAAGAACACAATTAAAGACCCGCAGGAAAGAACAAGTGCTGAGGACTCATTAGGCTCATTCTAAATCTTGAATCATCTTGTAATTATTGGTAATGTGTATACCACAATTTAGGGAAAAAAATGCAGTGAACAGAAATATGACTAGAATTAAGAGATAAATGGGGTTTAGCTTTAAGGACTGAAAGACTAGAGCATCAGTTAGTAATTGGTGTCATGACAATGCTTTAATAAAGATTCTTTGCTACTCAGGGGCAGAAATTACACGTCTATATAATGCTCAGTCAGGCCAAATTTTCATTCCATCGCTTAATATACAAGGTGTGTCAGAGTTTATTACTGTGTGAGAATTTAGGTTTGTATATGAATATGTGAAAGTTTTTGTGTCATATTTTCTGCTTTCATCTTTATCTTTTGCTTCCTTGTACTTGTTACCTTTTAAAATTTGCTTAATTTATCATTTTAATTAATAACATGAGTTGAATTTATTAAAAATTTTGAGATATATAGTAAAAGTATGGAAAATAAAATATTTAACTTTCCCAACATACTCTTCCTATTTTTAGTTTTAATTATGGATTTAAATATTACAGAGAAATGGAAAAAAAACAGAATTAAGAATAAATGCTAAAGATATAGAAAAACTGGAGAAAAAGTGATAGGTACAGAATACTGACAATATAGATTCAAATGGCTCATACTTCTCTAAAAGGTAAAAAGGAATCCATGGGTCAAAGCTAAATATTACAATTTCAATTCAAGGTAACTTTCCTGATATTAAAAAGGCTTTATTCTTGAAAGAATCCATTGAATACCTATAACATTTTATCCAAAATAATATTAAGAACAAAAGGGGAAAAATCTTTTATAAAATAAGAAAGAAATTTGTTGTCAGACATATTGATGGCCACTTACGCTCAAGGCAACTTGGGACTACTTTTAAAACAAACTGAAGAAAACAAAATGTGAGCATTCTAAAAATAAAATAAAAACTTCAGCAGAAGCACAGAAGTACACACAACACAGAAATTTATAAAGCAGGACAAATCTGAATAAGCTACTGTTTATTTACTTATTTATTTATTCTGGTGGTGGGGATCCAACCAGAAATTTACTAAGGCTAGGTAAGCCCTGCAATATAATTCGGGTGCAATATAATGTGTTTTACCACTTTGAACTAGGGACTCAATAACTAAGAGTAAACAACTCCAGTGGAATAGAGAGGATGTTAAACCTATGTATTTCTACTTGAAAAATCTGAATCGTTCTATAAATGAAAAATGATATCACATAAGATTAAATTAAAATGGGGACAAACTATAACCGTGAATGTGAGTGACAATGGAATGATTATTCTATTTATATATAAAAGAATACTGTTTCAAACAAATAATTTTGCAAGCAACTTTAGAATAAGCAGTTTGAGTTCCTATTAATCAGGTAAATGCTAAACTTATAAACAACTTCATTCTTCATAAATTTTATTATTTTCAGTCTTTGTGCAATTTTCATTAGAAATTTTCATGTAAATCTAGGAAAAGTAAGTTAATATATTAATGCTATTACAACAATTATCTTTTAGTTTAGAAGATACATAATTATATAATCAAACAATGAGGAAAACATATCACTGAACTTGTAAAACAAAAGTATCAGTATGAACTGAACACGGAATTGGAAATACTGCTATAAGCTAACATTCTAGTTAAGAAGTGGGTTCTTTTGAGAAGTAAAAAACCTACCTACTGTCCAGTTCTTCATTACCCTTTTAGACATTCCCTGTATGGCTGGCTCTTTCCCTATACCTAGAAATAATCTTATCATGGAACATACTTTATCCATATCTTTCAGAAAACAAATGCTTTTTAATTTAAAAGGAAAGTCAACATTTGCAAGATAGTGATATTTAACTCAGTATAATACACACTGTATCCTTCATTCTAGTTTTAATGTTCTTCCCAGGTGGAGGCAGCTGAAAACAAACCACATCAGCCTTGAGAATATGAAAAAAAATTATCAGATTATTCTCTTTAAAACTTCTTTAGAGTATTTTTCCTAGGTTGCTAATTACAGTATCAGACATAACCAGTATCAACTATGGAGTGAGGGAGGTGGAAGGAAAATCAGATGAAATGAACCGCGAAATTTAACTTCACTGTACAGATATAAACTGGGTTTGACACTTTATTGTTGGTCATGTTAGAAAGCTCTTTTGTGGGGGACCTTTTGATTTCCTCATGTGTGTGCTCTTTCTTGGAAGACCACCCCACAGAGCCCCTGGACAAACAAAAAGACTTTGACATTCAACTGCTGAATGCTCACTTATCTTCCAACTGGGTTTTTTGAGAGGACGTGAAACAACTTTCCACTCTTTCTACATCTGTGGTGTATTACCATGAGTTGGTTTGGACTTTGCACTTAAAATATGTGCCAAATAACTATTAATGTTTTTCAAAAGAATTGTAGCTCATTCTTCTGTTGGCTTTTCATATCTCATTTACAGGATTAAACTGGGTAGTGACTAAAGGATTAAATCATTTTACAATTAGCTACTTTATAAGTACATTCTATAAAATTGGTCATATGACTTGGACCAACAAAATAGTTGTGACTTAATGTCTAAGGGCCTCAGAAAAAATTTAATTGAAAAATTTTCTGTATAAATGTTGTATATAATTTGCTGTACTTTACCATGTAATATAGTATTGCATTTATACTAAATAATGATTTTCTATTTCAGTGTTTGACTTTCCACTACATATGAGCACCACCAATACCTGTGCTGTCATTTACTAAGTTGAAGAAAAAAATTTTTTCACCGATTTTTCTCATTGATGTTATTCAATATGTCAAAGACTTAATCATGAAGTCTTTGTTAGTATCTTGTATTGCATAAGTTACTTGCAAACTTGTCTATAGTGGAAGAGGAACAATAATGGAAATCTAATATTTCTTTCTTTTGAATTTAATGTCTGATCTTCCATTCTTAATAGGAATGCAGTGCACCAGATTTCAAACAAGGTTTTATGTTTTCAAATAGTGGTATACTTTCTTTTCTATAAAGCTTTGGTTTTTGTTGTTGCATGATGCTTTGGGGCCAAGTCTAAGAAAATGTTATTTGTCGCAGTGACACTCTATCTTTTCTCATATCTGATACTGAGAGTATTGTGCTTGTCATTTAATTTGCCAGGTGGTTTTAGAGCCTAGAGTGGCACACGATTTCACAGTAAGGCTATCAGTGATGTGATACTATAACTCCCCTTTGGTCCAGAGAGCAGTGCACAATATTTTACAGTGCCAATGGTGACAAGAACATATATATGACAAGTTGTTCTTCACAATGAAACCTTTGACCCTGCCTGTCCCACTTGAATGTAACAGAAGAAAAAATTACAGTTGATCTAGTGTTTGTTTTACCAGAGGTCAGTTCAAATAAAACTTAGAAAATCTTTCCACTTTTGGATATCTAGTTCCTATACCATATCAAAAATATAGATACGATAGTATTCAAATTTCTATTTATTGATATATATGTGCAAGTATTCATAAAATGTACACATTAATAATTTTTCATCTACTTAGTCTTAATATACTGATAACATCAATATGTAATATATAACATATAATAAAAAATATGGCAAGTGCTTAAAATTTAAAAAAGGGGCACAGTAAAAGGCAGCTTGCCTATTGAGCCCGTTTGCTCTGCATTGCTTTGCATACACTCATCTCATCATTGTAGTTACTATCTGAAGCAACACAGGAAGTCTTCTTACCTAAATGTCATGAGTTATGTTGTCATGGCTGCCTTGATGCTCTGAGTCAATTCCAAACATTTACTTTATGTGATCTTTAGATTTGGGGCAATAATCAAAAGGCACATTGTAAGAGAATCTGAGGAATAAGGTGAATGAGAAAACACTGTTTTGAGCAGCCTGCCTTTCTACTGGATGACACTTGACAGCAAAATTCCCTATATTTTGTATTATACCTCCTAAAGACACTCATGCAAGAGGATTTCCAGAACTGCTTCTGTGAGTGGAAAGAATTATGAGAAAGCATGTGAAATAAAAGGGAGTATTCTTAAGGTGATTATTGGCAATAGGTCTTTCATTGTATTTTTAATTTAAACATTTACCATATACTTTTACATCACCTCATCTACCTTGATAGTTAGACAGAACCAAAAAGGAATATAATTTATATTTTAGAATATAACAGAATATAAAAGTATCCTAAATACATAAAAATTAATAAAATATTTTCAATAAATGGTTCTTTATAGTATGAGTTCATTTAGCATTTATAGAACTTGCAAAAATAAGATGAATATGAATAAAGTTTTGTAATGCAGAAGAAAATTCAAAAGTGGTAAAATTAGCAAAAACAATCCTTTAATTATTGTAATCTAGAAAAAGAGATTAGTATAACTTCAGTATTCATGAAAATTTACAAAGACATGAATTTAAAATTGAATTTTCTGAGGTAAATAAGGCACAATTTTAATATACATAGAAGAAAGAAATGAAAATATGTTAAAGAATCTACAGAACATAAAGAATAAAAATGACATAAAAATGTGAAAGATCACATATGAAAGTTCCTAGCACCACTAAGCATTAGAGAAAGCAAAGCAAATTTCAGCATTATCATAATATCCATTTGAAAATTCCTATTCTATTTACCTGTGCTATAATGTTCACCAACTTTGAAGCTATGCATATTTTCCTTTCCCATATAAGTTTATCTATAAGAATTTATAGAAGACCACTTTGATCTGTAGGCTCAAGGATTGCTGCTTTACCAAATAATCATTCTTTCCTCAAATCTATTCAGGTTTTAGGTCAACGGACTTATCCTAACTAAGGCTGTATCCCTTCCCTAACCCTAAGACATAAACATTGACTGAGTCAAATTCTGGTGGTCTATTCATTTCCGACAGTGATTTAAAGGTGAGTGTATGGTCAAATTTTCACCAGTGACAACAAAGAAAAGTCAGCAGAGATTACTGAGGATGGTTTTCTTCTGTACTAAGCAGTAGTTAGGAAAAATCCTGTCTTATCTCTTTCTTTCTTCAGTTGCTAGTTTGTGAGAATATGATCTTCAGAGTTGAAGCAGACACAGTACTAACACCAGAGAAAGTTTTATTAGTATATTGAGAATCGTAGAACAGAGAGATGATGAAAGAGCTGGGTTCATGTTAATGTCACTAAATTGTAACTGGAATGGTCTAACGTTGAGCTTATTGCCATGTGAGAAAAGAAAGTTCTAAATGTCTAGCATATTTTAATTGAGTGCTTAATATGATTGCACCATAAGCAATGTATCTCTCTTTTCAATTGTTCATTTATTTGCTTATTTTGAAGAGTGATCATTACACTAGCAAAAGTTTCTCTAAGGAAGAAAGTAGTACATGGCAGTGGGTTTAGGTGGGCAGCAGTAAGGTGGCATAAATAATTCTAGATAGTTTCTGTTAATAGATAAATAATGAGATTGCTAAGCATGTATAAAAGCATGTAGAGTGTATCAAGTCAGTATTCTGCTATCTGTGGCCACTCTGTTACTATAGTCTTTTCTGGATGGTGTTCACAGATTCCTTTTCAATCTTTTAAAAAGTTGACAAACATTAAACTGGCAAACTCTTGCATAGATAAATAAATGTATCATCAAATTCATGAAACAATGTTTTTAAAAATACTTCATTCCAACTCAAAAAAGTGAATTTCTGAAATATATAATTTTCAAAAAAAAGAGAAATATATACTTTTCATTAAATTAGTTGCTTTTCTCTTCTTTTAGATCGGTTCTTAAAAGTGACTTTCCTTTTCACTTAAAATATTTTGTTCTTTTCAGAGGACAAATGGAGACATTATGGTTGTTGAAATCTTGTTAACTTCATTGGTGACTGCTATGTATCTGCAGGTAGGTGATTATTATTTAATAAACTGAAGTGAAAATTTCAATCATTAATAAAGTTCATCAGGTATGTCAGACTTCCAGATGCTTGAAAAATTTCTCTCATTCCATCAGTTAAAATCATCTAGGAAATAATGGTCTATTGTTTGTAACATGAAAACATAGCTATGTATTAGAATATATGAAGTAGAAGATGTAATTAAGAACATATGATGAAAATCTAATTTACAGATTGTATTATATAATTTCTGCACACCTAAGATTGGGGAAAATACAAGAAGTTCTGGGCTTGATTTATATGAGAAAGGATACTGGTTTTTGGAAATGACAAGAAAGGAAAAACAATTTATTCACACTTGATGAAAGATCTAATGGCCTGTTTTTACAGTGGAATACAATGGCTTGGGTAGGAACATGAGAAGAAATATTCTTTTGTGATCCAAAGAGACAAGAATATTGAAAAAGTTGAGTACATATGAATACTATAATTTGGGATAATTTCTTCAAATTATAAAACATGTGGCAAAGGCTTTGAAGCAGTATGGAATTATGGAAATATTTGTGTTTATTCATATTAATTTCAGAAATAAATGATATCTGCTCATCTAGGAATCATTCTATCATTAAGAAATTTTGTTCAATTTTTTTTCTGTTATTAATATTTAGTGTCAAGCAGAAGTTGTTGTGTTCAAGAAAATATTCAATTCTGTTCATTAGGATGTTACTATGGAATTATCTCTTTTTATTGGTTTCACATTAAATTCATTAAACAAACACTAAAAAGTTAGTATATTTTATAAAGATTATGTTAAGGAAATATGTTCTATTAAATATATTTAGCTTTTTTCATTTTCTTACCCCAAAATCTGGTACAATACTTTGCACATAGTTGAAAATAAAGATTTAAATTACAAAATAGAATAATTTGGAAAATTCATGCACATATAGTAAAATGCATTGCCATGCAATAGTTTTTATTTAATCACCCTACTGCTAAGAAAGTTGTAAATATGCATAAATGCAAATTAATACATTTTGAAATGTATTAAGTTTTATAAAAGAAAGAAGTTTATGTCCTCATATTTCTGTTGAAACCCCAGATGACAAGTGGCAGTTCTTGAAAACTGACAGTTGTTAAGTGTAAATGCTGTTGACAGCTTTTAACAGCTATTTGTAGATGTCATTCCCTATGTACCTGAGTGAGGTAAGTTAAACATTTTGTACAGTTAATCTTAAGGAACTTTTGCCTTAATAGCCTCCACAAAGAATCATGTGCAAATCTACATGTACAGTATACATATATAGTGTAATGTCAAGTTCTACGTACAAACTGAGGATTTTCTCAGAAAAAAATACTCAGTACATTTGCTAAGAGTGCTTTAATAACTTTTTGGTAGTATTTTTCTTAGTAGAGTATAATCATATGACTTGCTTTATGGAAGTGCTCTGTACCCTAACAAATATAAATTATTTATAAATCTTCAGTATCTACAAAATCAGACTGAAAGTCAAGATAGTATTTTACCTTTCAGATAATGATAATTTCTCTTTGAAATCTTTTGTCAAGAGAATTGAAATATATTCCATATATTACAATGTACTTGAGAGAAACAAATTTCATTGACTCACATGATACAAATATCAACAATGTAAAAATATTAAGATATTTTCAAGGATATGTCCATGTGCATGTATTTTATTGTTTTTTGTTTTGAATCCAGATCTCTATGAGTAGTTCAGATTGGTCTTAGGTAGTTCACTCTGGCCTTTTATTGCCTATAATGTCTAGACTGTATTCAAACTCCTCGTTATACCTCTGCCTCAGCCTCCCAATTTTTGGGATTATAGGAATGTGCCACCAAGCTTAGATTTTTTATAATTGAAAATCATGTTACTGTGTTGAATATATAGGTATAAGGTTAAAGAAAAATACTTTACCAGTGCTTTATTTTATTTCGGTAACACAGCTATAAACATGGATTACTGGCTAAAATGAAGAAAAGAAATACAAATTTAGAGGTTTCCTTATATATATATATTTGTAGTGTACCATTTCTTCGTAGTAATTTTTAAGCCTCAGGGACTATCAGTATAACATATTATGTCAGGTTTTATCAGCAATTATAAAATGTCATCTGTCAAAATGTGATAAACTCAGCAATTTAGAATGGATGCAGTTCAGTAAAGCCCCAAGCCAAGCTTTAAATAAAACTTTTCTTATATGATAGCTAAAGAAATATTTTAAAGGGCAAAAAGCTGCTAGATCTTTACTTTGCAGTGTTGTATTGTCAATAATCCATACTCAAGAAAGCTATAAAAGCATAAGGGCACAAGCATTACTTTTTGATATTATCTGATATAAGTAAAAAATAGAATACAAAATAGTGTGAGAATGCCTCAGAAAACAATATTGAACTGTATAAATAGAAGGTACTGTGATTCCCCAATTAAAATTCAAAAATTCATTCTTAAATTAAAATTCATACATAATAGAAACATATGTCTAGTAAGATCCCATACAACAATAAAAACAAGCACATTTTAGGATGTGCAGCAAATATCACATATCTGAAAAAGTTGCTCTAAAGTGATAATAATATTGCAATTTCTAGACTTATACCAGAATTCCTTTCAGAAACTTAATTTTCTAAAATAGTAAATTTTCATGATCATTGTGTCTTTTATCACAAGCAGATTAAATGACAGTCATTCTTCATGTTACACTTAATTAGTTTGAGTTAACAAGTCTATCAATATCCATGAACATGTCAGAGGTTATGATTTTTTTCAAGATCTTGATGGAAAAGATGTACATAGGGCCAGGTAGGAGGAAGATGGCAGATCAATAAGTAACAAGGTACAGAACCTCTCTGAGAGAAACAGCTCAGATGTTAGAATTTACCACCTTGGAGAAGACCAGATGAAAGGAGAGGGATTCTCACTACCCAAGAAGAAACTAAGGAAAAACAAAAAGAAAAAAAAAGAAAAATGTGGATGGGAGGCTGGAGCCAGATGTACTCTCACTGGAGCTGGCCCAACTCCCGGTCTTGGCACTCTAATCAGAGCTGTTCTGACCCATGGTCGCGGTGCTCTCACCGCAGCCACAGTGGCACTGAAGTCGGTGGTTGGGGAGCCCAATAGAGAACAGAGCCCATGTGGAGATGTGCACTAACCTGCAGTGAGTGCTCAGAATTTGTCCCACCCACCCCCACAGGAGGGGGGGTGACTGACTGGACAACATATTGGTATTGGGCAGGATGGACCTGAACAAGGAACAGCAGTGACTTCAGTTGGTTTCCCCCTGCCCAGAACAGATTTGTGGGATCTGATTGGGCTGGGTCACACCCCTTGCTGGAACCTAATAGCCAGGGATGAAACTGTCCCTAAAGTAGTCCCAAACCAGTTACTTCCACGTGGCACACACTAGCATAGTGAAAGCCCCCACTGGTTGACTGGCTCCTAGAGGAGGGGCTAGCCTACACCACTCCTGCTTGCACCTTAGTGGCCAGCAGCAAAATGGAGAAAGCAGCAATCCCTAGACAGTGTGCTTCAGAAGAACCCTAACCAACACGGAAAGGGGCTGGGACATCCACCATACACCTGTATGGAAGAAACAAGAAACATGACAAGAGAAAGAAATAAGAAAAAGCCTCCAGCCAACCCAGGGAATGTGGGTCCAGGAGAGGTAAATATGGAAGAGATTGAGGGCAACAAATGTGTAGTATCAGACATGGCATCAGTTGACATAAAGAAGTATCTTTGTGACATTATAGATGAACTCAAAACTGAAATATTAATACAAGTAAAGCAAGATATAAGAAGATTAATAAAAGAAATGCTAAGCACCTCTCAAGAAGACACAGAATGAAGACTGGAGACACACACAAAAAAGAGAGAAACCTTTGATGAAGAATATTAAAAAAAACCTAGAATACATGAAACAGATTCAAAGAGATTACCAGGAAATTAAAAACTTCACAGAAAGTTGGCCAAATTGCCTGAAAGAAAGTAGGGACATATTAACAAAACTGGAAGATAAGTTTGCAGTGTGTGAAAGCAGAAGGAAAGATCTCTTAAAAGTAACAAGGAAACAGTCAGCAACAATACAAAGGCAAGAAGATGACAAGAGGATCTACAACTTAAGAATAAAAAATGTGAATGAAGAAGTAGGGGTAAACACAAAGAATATACAAAGTCTATTCACAGAAAAAAATGGAGGAAAACTTCCCAACCATAGGAAAAGGAAATGATATTCAGATATATGAGGCATACAAAACTCCAGGCACCTACAACCAAAATAGATCTACATCCAGACATATAATAATCCAGATCCCAGAAATTCATCACAATAACAGAGTATAAAAGCTTTCAGAGAAAATAAATCACACATAAAGGATCACCCACAAAGGAAAACCCATCAAAATCATGACAGACTTCTTGACACAAACCATCAAATCAAGAAGAGCTTGGAGCAAAGTATTCCAAGCCCTGAAAGAAAAAAAAACCTCCAACCCAGGTTGATGTACCCTGAAAAACTAACTCTCAAAATTAATAGAGAAACAAGATGCTTCCATGACTAAAAGGAACTGGGGTAGTTTGTGACCACCAATCCAACCCTACAAAACATACTGAAGGACATTCTAGAGAGGGAGAAACAAACAGCAGGATTTCAAGAACAGTGGCAGAGAGGCCTTAATGAATGGGGCAGACAGTGGAATTAAGGGGAAAGTATACAACCAATGGCAGAAAAATAGCATACCAGAAATGAGGCAGAGAAGGTTGACTATAATCTCTAAAATAGATGGCCTTGATACACTAACAAAAAGAAGCACAGGTAGAGTAGATCAGAAGATAGGGTCCATCAATATGCTCTGTATAGGAAATATAATTAACTTGAAAGAGGGTTTATGGACCAAAAGTCAAATATGAGAAAACAATGCTTTATGTGACAGAACCAGAGAGAAAAAGGGGCAGCTCATCAGTATCTGCAAATGGGTTGGAAAGACATGACACTTTTGTGCAGTGGAGAACTACTTAGCTATAAAGAAGGAAAACCTTGAGGCTTTTGTAGGTAATGGAATACAATTTAAGATTAAGCCCAAGAGTAAAAAGATTCAGAACCATTTAGGTAAATAGGCACTTGCACCCCTAACCTAAAAACTAAAGGAGTTACTGGGACCCAAAATGTACAATACACCCTGTGAAAGTGAAAGGGGAGGAATTGTCTAAAAAAGGAAGGCAGAGCACATTGTTAATAGAGTATCAGGATTTAAAATCCACATTGTTCTTGTTGCTCTGTTTAGTTTGGTTATATGCTGTTCCAGTCTGTGTACTTCTACTAGACTTGAGGGCACAGACAGCTATTTCAAAAATAGCAGAATATACTATGGTAACCATCCTTAATTTCCTATTAACTTAATCTGAAGCCTTATATTACTTACACTGTCTTATTATGACTGATCTTATTTGAATATGGTTTGTTACATCACTGTTTTGTATTGACTGATTTTATTCAAATCTGTTAGGAATGATAGTATCAAGTCTGAGAGTATAGGCAAATACTCAGAAGATGACAAGATTCACTAGGTCTCCTATGCTGGCTTGACTATTACCTGTTTTTGAAGTCTTATAATGTCTCTAATGTTTTGTTTTTATTAATATTGTTATGTACTGCTATGTTAAATTATACTATACCTGATGATATAGACAATTCTATTGAAGATAACAAGAGACATCATAGTAACCATTGTAGATCACCTTGTATTGTGGTTTTATATGACTTTTTCATTTTGTGTTTTTCTAGGAATTTGTTTTGTTTTGTCTTGTGTTGTTTTGTTTTTCCCTCTAATGCAGAAAGGATAGATATACATGTAAAGACTCATGCATGTGTAGAAGTTCTAATCAGTTTATGAGAACTGATTATATAATGCACAATGAAATGAACAACTACTTTGAAGAAAAAGAGACACTAAGATACCCAGTGGTGATTCTGTAGCATCATGATGTGAAATCCAACAATACTATTATTCTTTGTTCAAAGTGAATTTAGTCTGTTTTGTTTTGTTTAATTTCAACATACGTGAAGATATGGACAGCTATTTTAAAGAGACTGAGAGACACTGTGACAGCCATTGTTTTTTTTTTTTATATAGCTAAGTGCACCTGTATTTGGTGCATATATATTTAGATTATTATCTTTTCTTCTTGAAATTTTTACTTGACAAGTATGCTGTGACCTTCCCTATCTCTTTTGTTCAATCTTGGCTTAAAGTTTACATCGTCTGGAAATGGAACAGATACCCCTGAATTTTGGATTAGTATATATGATATGTAGTTACACTACATATATATCACATATGTATATGATATATAATATTTCTGTCTTTCTCCTTTCCCCCATCTCAATTGTTCCTTCCTGCTTTTCACAGTATCTATTATGCATTTGGGTTCCACTAGTTCCTTCAGTTTTTTATACTAGAGAGAAAACAAAATGTCCACCCATGTGAGTGAATCATTTCACCCTTGAGCATTATCTCAGGTTATATCTATTTACCTATAAGCTTTGAAATTGTCCTTTATAGCTGAGTAGCTTTCCATTGTATAAACTTTATCTTTCTTATCCATTCTGCTTTTTTCTGGGTTCCTGAAACATGGAGTATTATTTTCGTTACTTTGACTTTCCACCCATGAATTTCCTTTGGAGTTAAATGTGTTTCTTGTATACAATGTATGATGGATTTTGTCTCTTGATGCATTCTGATTGTTTTTCTTTTTGTTGGTGAATTGAGGCCATTTACATTATTGGTTATAACTGATATGTATTGGCTTGTCTTTATCACATCATTTTCCTGCAGTTGATTCCCTACACTCCCCCTCTGTTTAATTGCTTGCCTTGCTTGGTGATTTTTTCTTTTCTTGTTCTTAGAATTGTGGTCATTTTTATATCTTTTTTTAGAATATCTTTTAGTACTCTTTGTAGAGGCAGGTTTGGTGGTTGTGAATTTCTTCAGTTGTTGTTTGTTATGGAAGTATCTTATCCATTAGTTTTGAGACATAGTTTTGCAAGGTACATCAATCTGGGTTGGACGTGGTTTTCTTTTAGTACTTGAAATGCTTTGCTCCAAGCTCTTCTTGACTTGGTGGTTTGTGTTAAGTAGTCTGCCACGATGCTGATGGGTTTTCCCTTTTAGGTGATCTGTTTCTTTTCTGTAACAGCTTTTAATATTGTGCTGAATTTCTGAAATCTTTACCATCATATGTGCGTCTGTAGATTTATTTTGGTTATAGGTAGTTGGAATTCTGTGTGCTTCACTTATCTGTATGTCAGGTTCTTTTGGAGGTTTTCTGCTATTATTTCTGTAAATTGTTTTTTTATGTCATTCGTGTTGATTCCTGAATTTTTTTTCTGATACTTATCAATCTTAAATTATTTTTCTTTGCCTCATCTTGAAGCTGTTTAATTGCTATTTCCTGATTCCTTATTTTTAAGAGATCTCTGCTTTCATGATTGCTAGCTACTGTCCTGTCTACAAGGTCTGAAAGTCTGTCTTCAATTTTGTTCCAGCAGTTTTGTCAATTTTCAATGGTTTTTAATTTCTCAGATATTTCTTTAAATCCATTTCTTGCATTCTAATTGTTTCCTATATTTTTCATTTAAGGTTTCCATCATTTTCCTATGTTCTTCTCTTTTTTTAATCCATGTTTTCTTTACATATGCTCAACAATTCTTTCATGATTGTCATTTCTTCTTTTACCTGAGATATTATTTCTGATCTGATTTCTTTCAGCCTCAGGAAATTGCTTTTTTTACTTCTGTTACTATCATTTCAGAAATTTCAGGTGTTAAACATCCAATTTCTCTACATATATGTCTCCTGAATTTGTTCTGTGTGGGCTTCAGGTCTGAGATTGCGTTTTTATCCTTCATCATGACATTTTCCTGGATTCTTCTGTATAAACCAGTTGTGGGCCCCAGGTGTTTCCCTCATTGGCTGCTCATCTGCTGTGTAGGGGTATGAGCCAGGCACTTGAGTTTCACTTAACCTAGGTTCCCAGGGAGGAAGTGGGAATGGGGTGTGCTTTTCTGCATCTGTGAGGCTACACAGAGGCTTCACCAGTGGTGGCTGGTGTGCAGGGACATGGCTGGCTGCTTCTCCTAGCCTGCACTGACTACTGGCAGGAAGGTTCACAGAGTAGCCAAATTTGTTTCTTATATATAGTGTATTTTTGGATCTTGTTTCTTGATCCATTATGTCTGTGTATTTCTTTTTATTGGTGAATTGATAGCATTTACATTAGTGGTTATTACTGATACACATTGACTTGTCCTTGTCATATTGTTTTTTTGTTGATATTCCCTGTTTGTCCCTCTGTTTAAATGCTTGCCCTACCTAGTAGCTTCTTTCTATTGGTACTCTTGGATTTGTGTTCTTAGTTACCTCTTTCTAAAATATCTTTCAGGACACTTTGTAGAGCTGTTTTAGTTGTCTTAAATTTCTTCAGTTGTTCTTTGTCATGTAAGTTTTTTATTTCTCCTTTAATTCTGATTGACAATTTTGCATGTACAGCAATCTGGGTTGGAAGCTGTTTTCTTTCAGGGCTTGAAATCTTTGACTCCTAAATCTCCTTGATTTGATGGTTTGTGTCAAGAAGTCTGTCGTGATTCTGGTGAGTTTTCCTTTATAAGTGATGTGTTTCTTTTCTCTAACAGCTTTTAATATTCTATTCTTATGATGAATCTGGAATCTTGATTATTATATGCATTAGAGTAAGTTTATTTTGTCATGGCTAATTCAAGTTAGGCATGCTTCACTTATCTGTATGTTAAATCCTTTTTCCATGCCTGGGAAGTTTTCTGCTAGTACTTTTGTGAGCAGGAGTTTTATTTTCTTTGTGATGACTCCTGCTTTTCCATGGACTCCAATCAATCTTATGTTTTTTTGAATCATCTTACACTTGTTGGATTGTTTTCTCATGGTCTCCTCCTATTTTTAAGAGATCTTTATTTTCATTATCACATGATCATGTCTTGTCCTGATCCTGTATTCTAAGTGTGATATTCTATCTTTGCTTTCTTTCATTCAGTTTAGTAAACTTTCAATGGAATTTTTAATTTCCTGGATATCTGTTTGAACATGTTTGATGTATTACATTTTTGCCTATGTTGGGCATTATGCTTTCCATAAGTTATCTATGCTCCCCTATTTTTTCATCTAAGTTTACTCTAGATTTTCTGAGAAAATTCTTTATTGTGGTCATTGTCTTCTTTATTTTAACCTTATATAATTATTTCTGTTTTTATTTCCCCTATAGACTCAGGTATATTTTTTATCTCTGTTGCTGATGTTTCAGATAATTCAGATGGATGGATTCTGATTTCTTCCATTTCATTGTCCTCTGGATTTGTGTCACATGGGCTAGAATTCTGGCATTCATTTTTTATTCTTCATTTTGTCATTATATTAACCAACCTAACATTGAACCTCAAACTTCTAGAAAAAGAAGAACAAATCAAGTCTAATTCTCACAGAGGGATGAAATTGTAGGAATCAGAGTGCAGAAATCAATGCAATTGAGACTAAGAAAAAATAAATTAAATTGTTGGTTCTTTGAAAGACTAAATAAAATTGAAAACTCTTACCTGATCTTCCTCCCAAAAGGAAAGAAAAGATTCAAATTCATGCAATTAGGAGTAAAAAAAGGTGAAATACCAAAAGATCCTTTGGAAATCCAGAAGATCATCAATATCTCTTTCAAGAAACTTTAGTCTAATAACATGGGAAACGCAGAAGAAATGAACACATTCCTAGATACATATTAATTACTAAGTTTGAATCAAGAAGATATCAAAATTCAAAAACTCTCAAAATCAGTCAATAAAATCAGAAATGCAATTAAAAACTTACCAACAAGAAAATGCCTAGGTCCTAAGAGATTCACTATCAAATCAAGAAATTTAAAAATGATCCTAATGTCAATATTACTCAGACTCTTCGTGAAATTGTAAGAGAAACAATAGTCTCAATCTCATTCCTAGAGGCAAGTATTAACCTGATAATAGAACTAGAGAAATATGCAACCAAAAAAAGAGAACTATAAGCCAATTGCTCTAATAAAGATTGATGCAAAATTCCTCAGTATGCTACTATAAAGCAGAAACCAGCAAATTATCAACAATAATTTATATATCATGACCAAGTATGATTCATTCCAGGGAAGCAGGGGTGGTTCAACACATGCAAATCAATAAATGTAATGCACCACACCAAAAGAAAAAAGGACAGAAAATCACATGGTCATCTCAATAAATTCTTTAAAAGCATCTGATACAGTCCAATGTTTATTCATGATAAAATCCCACATAAAATTGGGATAATCTTTATCTCAGTCTGGTAAAAACCATCTATGACAAACCAACAGCCAACATCATACTAAACAGACAAAAACTGAAAGCTTTCATTCTGAAATCAGGAACAAGACAGGATATCTATCATCACTGATTCAGTACTGTTCTGGGAACATCAGTCAAAGAAATTAAAGGATAGAAATAAATGGGATAAGGATAGGAAAGGAAGAAGTTAAATTAGCATCATTTGCAGATGACATGATATTCTATATGGAAGAATGTACTCCAGAAATACTCTTCCAGAAGACATGCAGATTTAATGACCAGATTCAATCATGTAGTTGGATACAAAGTCAATGCTCAAAAATCAATATCTTTTTTGTACACAAACAACAAACTCACTGGGAAAGAAATTAGGGAAACCACATCCTTCACAATAACATCCAAAACAATGAAATATTTAGGAATCTGTCTAACAAATGAAGTAAAGGAACTGTATATTGAAATTACAGTACTCTGGAAAAGGAGATTGAAGAGTATATATGAAAATGCAAAGATGTTCCTTGCTTTTGGAATATCAATATATTAAAAATAGCCATACTCTGAAAATTGCTATATAGATTTAATACAATCCCAATCAAAATACTGCTAGCAAACTTCAGAGAACATAATAAAACATTTCTAAAATTCATTTTGACCCAGAAGAGACCTAGAATTGTAAATACAATTCTGGGCAACAAAGGCAAAGTAGGGAGCATCAAAATCCATAACTTGAAATTATACTAAGGAGCTACTACAATAGAAGCAGCATGGTACTGGCAGAAAAACAGACCTGAAGATAAATGGAACAGACTCAAAGATGCATGCAACTCCAAGCATAGCCAGATATCTTATATTTGATAAAGGGATCAAATCTATCCACTGGAAGAAAAATTAACGGTACTTTAAAAAGTGGCTTGCCACCTACTGAAAACTAGAGTTAGACCCATGTCCATAGCCATGTACTAATCTAAAATCAAAATGGATCAAAGATCTAAATATTAGAATCACAATCTGAGAAATTTTGAAGACATGGGTATAGTCGAAGACAGCAAGAACAAATTCTAATGGTACAGGAATACTACAAAAAATCAACAACTGGTAACTTATCTTATTAAAAAGTTTTGTGCAGCAAAAGAAATCATCCTAACAGAGTGAAAATAGTCCACAGAGTGAGAAACAAGCTAATACAGTTGTTCTTCTGACAAAAAACTAATGTCTATATACTAATTCTTTATAAAGAATTGGAAAAAATCAGACTCTCCAAATTTAAATATATACTCCAAAAATGAGCATCTGAAATGAATAGACACTTAACAGAGAAAAATAACAAATGTCAAATAAATAAATGCAAGATCTTTTAACATTACTAATCATTCTAGACTTACAAATTAAAATAACCCTGAGATTTCATCTCACTCCAGAAAAAATGGCTATTAATAAGAAGTCAACCAGTAACAAATGCTGGTGAGGCTATGGGAAAAAAGGAATCCTTTTTCCATTGTTGATGGGAGTGTAGAGTGGTACAACTACTGTGAAAATCAGTGTGGAGTTTCCTGAAAACTCTGAAGATAGAAGTCCCATTTGATCTTGTTATTCTTCTTGATGACTTCCCAAAAGAATTAAAAACATACCACAGCAATATATATGTGCACCCATGTTAGTAGTAGTACAGTTTGCAATAGGCAAATCTTGAACAGAACATAAATCCATATCAAATGATGAATGGACAAAAAAGATGTGCTTTTTTAATACAATGGAGTACTCTTCATCCTCAAAGAAGGACAATTTGAGACATTTGTATGAACAAATAAACAGCCATAATTTTAAGTGAAATAAATCAGACATACATGTGTAAATGTCCCATTGTGTCTCTGGTGTGAGAAACTTAAAGTATAAATAACAATCTAAATATATAGCAGGTATTGTGAAATAGGAAGTCATTGTCAAAAAGGAAAGGGAAAATGGAATGGGAAAAGGAAGGAGGGAAAAGGGAAAATTAGAAAAAAGGATAAAATGGAAAGAAATCTTTATAGATAAGAAAAGAATTTGAAGGGAGGGAAGTAGAATGGGAAAAAAGAGGCACAAAGATGTACCATGCACTAGTATAGGTTTCCTATGATGAATGGGAGTATCATGTATATTTAAATTGCACCATTTCATAAAAATGAAATATAGTTCACAATAACGGCTTTTAATGTTTTTATTTGTAACAATATAATCATCTTAGTATGAAAAAGGCAACTAAGTGTGTATTATGGGAAAACGTAGATCTGACTGCACAGAATCCTTGACCTCCCATTGATATGCAAATAGTTACTGAGCAGCAATCATTGCTTAATGAAAATTAACATAGATTGTTAATGATTTGCTGCAAGAATATTTCATAGATTTAAATCTATAATTTTAGATTCAAAAGTTCCTCTGAAAAATTAAATTCCATCACCTAAAAGACAAGAAATCTGAAGTATAGAAATATTAAATTGTATGCTCCAACTAATTGGAGTCAGATTATTATTCCAATCTCTTAATATATATACAAGTATTATTTCTAATGACTTATACATTTTTACTGGACAAATTATAACCACTATTTACTGTCTCTCTTGATGAAAATCCCCTCAGTTTGTGTCAATATTCATGTAAATGAAACCAGTTTGATCTTATACCATGAGGTGGCTTTTCAGATTGATGTTTCAAAAACAATTCAGGTTAGATTCAGGACTATTATAATAGGGAAAATATATATATATTATTCTTAGAGATATATCTTTATATATAAATTAAAGTCATTTAAATAACTTCTCAGTCTTTATCATTATGTAGCATATACTTGATAACTCTTTGTCTTGTACCATTTCCTTTAAAATAGATTATTAGCTAACATGAGGTTAAAAAATAGTGATAGAGTCTCTATGTACACAGAAGATAATGGTACAGTAACATTTAAAGTTCATATGTAAAGTTGAAATAAAGGTCAGGGCTGCCAAAGATTATATAATAAGCTCTAAAGAGTAAAAATTGTGATTATCATGCCACTCCAAGCCTCCCGCTTTGAGATGGATAAGTTTGCCCAATATGTAAGAACAGCTTTGCTCAGTGATGCTGAGAGAAGCAAGCTGAGCTTTACTAGCAGTCTCCTGAGTGAACATGGCTCAGTAGTGCCTAATCCAAGAAGAGATGATTAGGTTGACTGCGCTGGCCAAGGTGGAGCTTCAGAGGATTGCAGCTAAAGATAAGCATGGGCGAGTACTTAGGAGAAAGCAGTTGAGGCAGATTAGGCACAGGTGTATGGACAATATGAATTACTTTTCACACTGTACAAACTAGAAAAAAATGTGTGCAGAGTAACTTTTTAAAAACTTAGAATATTGTCCAAGGTCCTAAGGGTAAAGACTTTTCATCTATCAGAATTTTTATCTAATGAAATTAAGAAACTAAAGCATGCTTTTTAGTAGTCTTCACCCACTGTCATCAAAGGAAATTGGGGCTGCTGTTGGAGAATCTTACTTAGCTTATTCTATTCTAGTAATTTCTTCTGAGGAATTATTCACTTGCTAACTTCTGAAAGTGAAAATATATTTTCTTTCCTATGTGAAAAATTGAAGGCAAATTTTAGTGAGACAATAGAGTCCTGAATACCTTATATAAGCAGATACTGATAAACAACATCACAGGAACAGATGCTGTGAAGAATACTACCTGGTAATAGAAGTTAGGACATGTGTAAATTCTCATGAGAAAGAAGGTGACCTGTGCATTAATACTTCTTAAGATCCAAGATGAATGAACTTTAATACAATTGCTCATAGTTTAATGGGATGTTTTTCTCCTCTACTCCAACTCTCTATTAGATGCAAACCCTTCTTGATTGGCTATTTTACCTCTCTTCTGAAATATAACCAAAACACACTTATTTTCCTTATTCTTAAAGGATGTTTTACTTTCTATTCTCACTTAAATAATATTTGAATCTTAAAGAAATCTCTCTCTCTTTCTCTTTTCTTTTTCTCTCTCTGCCTCTGTCTTTGTCTCTCCTTCTCTTCTTCCTTCACTCTCTTCCTTCCTGCCTCTCTTTTATTCTTTAATTCAGATTCTACTTATAGGCAATGTGATCTTAGTGGATCTGGAACAGGATAATCAGAGATTTTTCCACTGGAAAGAATCATATATGATAACATCTAAGTGCAGATGAAATAAATTAGTCCAAGTTCCAAATGGCACTTTGTTTGTATTTTTGTTTTCTATATTTTTAATCACTTTTGAATATATCCAACAATTTTCAAGAATCATAGGATTGAATTCCATGATAAAAGAATCTAAACCAAGTTTTGGCTTCTCAACACTTACCAGATTTCAAAATGTAACATGAAACAAATACTCGTGAAAATTTTAAATTTTCTGTCTTTAATCTTTAAATATATTTTCTTCTAATTAACTATGATATTTTGTCATATTTAGAAATTTGAGCTGTTAGCAAGAAAATAAAAACATAAAATTTCATTGTAATGCACAAATGATGAGAAACAAGATTACATACGGAATAAAATTGCCAAATCATAAACACACTAACTAAAAGATTCTCTATGGAATTCTTTGCCCAGAAGAAAGAATACATAAGCACCAAAGCAAGACTAGATGCTTGGATGGCCCTACTTATTATATCCCGTGATCTACTAAAGGACTTAGTTATTTATGTCATTGCAATGTTGGGATCTTGGTGAATAGAAGTTCTAGTCTGTAAAGGAGCCACTGTCATCAAGGAATACAGCAAGTGTCCTATTGGGTTACAGTGTTTGCTACCTGGGCAACTAGTCTACTTTCATCCAGTGACCAACAAAAAGAACACATTAGTGTGTTTATAGAAAGAATCAACCCTTATATTTTGGAAGAGATGGAATTATTAAATATTGAAAGAAAGACATATGTGTAGAACATAGGCGAGCTTCTTGAGTGTCTTTTTGTATTTCCTTGTCCCATAGTGACTGAAAATGTTCAGTCACTGAAAATGTTCTTTGTTAATGGTGTGGTATCTTGTAGCTCATGGATGAAGATTTGTCAAACCATTGGGTGAGTCTTTGATCTCAGAAAAGGTAGTGACTAAAGAAGGGGGAAAATAAAATATAGAATGAATAGCGATTAGAGAGATGTTATCAACTCTAGCCTGATTCCAAATAAATATCAGTGACTAGAATGTGCAGCGCTAGATACTTTTAAACATTTTCTCTGAGGAAAATAAGCACATCAGAATTCTAGGGGATCTGTATCTGGATGGCCTGTGGCAGACACAGAGATGTACTTTCCTGATGGTCTTTCAGACTTATGGACTAGTGATAGGATGTATAGTCAGAGGAAGTTTCTGCTTCTGAGTTTTTAGGTTCTGCCTCAGGAGAAAGCTATTTTCCTAAGGTCAACTATTTCTTGAGAATCCTGAGTGCAGTCACTGAGTGAATCAAATATTCAAGTACATCAGTTGGCTGAGTGGACAGTTCATTCACCTGTGCTTTCTACTAGATTTTTGAAGGCTATATGGCTCCCATCATGGTTCTTCTCAGTTCTAAAGACTTCTCTTAACAGATATTGATATCTGATAAGTATCTTTGTACTCCAATTACCATCATATGAGCACCATCTTCTCTTGGAGACAATATATGATATTCATCTTCTGCTACTCATCCAGATTTTATCACAAATATAACTAATTCCTTATCAATTCCTAATCTAACAATATCAATTATATCATTAAGAAGATAAATGAGTGAAAAGTAACTGCTTCTATTTTGTTTAACAATGATGAGAAATAAATAGGCTGAAGAAAAACCAGCCCCCAGTCCAGATGAAAGAAAGAGCCGTGCAGAGAAAACTACCTGAGGAGACTGAGAAGTACAGCTGTATTGAGTCACAGAAGAGGACTACGCTGTAGTCATGAGAAGGGACTTGTACTACTGCCACACTGTCCCTTCAAATTGTGACCTTCCTCCTATTTTGTCCCTTTGACTTTACATATATAACATTCATTCCTCATAACAAGAAATTTACTTTCTGCAAATGATACTTTTCTAAATAACTGTTCCTAAAGCATAGCCAAATTCTATAGCTATATTGCAGATATAGTTTCCAGCAATGTTTAAGTGTTTGAGTTAAGTCTAATGGCTTTATTTTACAGGAAATATGTATCAACCAAAGATATTTCCATAGCTTTATAACTACTGAAGAGTTAAAAAAAACCAAAGAAAAAATGTAATAAGAATGCATTGTTGTAATCATGGTTTATAAGGGAAAAAATTTGACACAGGACACATAATTTATAGGATTATTTTATAATATTCACTTATTCCTAATCTGCTGCAAAACAGTGCAGCAGATCTATCCACAAAGAGATACCAAAAGAATCTAGGTGAGGGCCTGGATCCCATGGCAATGTCCTGCAGGAGTCCAGCTGAAGGCCCTAGAGCTCATGGTAGTGGCCTCTATGAGTCCAACGGGAGGCCTCAAGACATGACAATGTCTCATGCAAGTCTGAATCAAAGATCTGCACTGGGAAGCCCTGAAAGTCAGTGGTCGAAGGTAGAAAGTCTGCACCAGCAGGATGAAGGATCTGTGCCAGCAGGCTGTGGGATTTTCATGGGAGCCAGGAAGAGATGCTCAAAGTAGGGACCAGAGCTCCCCTGAAGAGAACCACAGCCATCATTAGTGACAGTGAACATCCGAACTCTTCTGAGGACAAGAACAGGTGACTTCATGTCAGGAAAACCAGTGTGAGAGGCTTCTTCAGGAGAGTCAACAGCACACCCTCTTCCACTCCAGTTCTCTTTTTAATGTCATTGACCACAATCCTCAGGTGGGTCTTCCATACCCAACACCAAACTGATTCGGTTCAGCTGAGTGTTATAAATTGACCATTAGTTAACCCACCACATACTTTCTTCAGTCTAATACATAACTGTTAACAAGAGTTAAAATGTCTCCATAATGGCATTTGTATACCATTAATAGCTTTTCTTAAGCACTTGAGCACAACTATTTGATGTTTCATACCAAATAATAGAAACCACAAATGGAAAATTTAAGACCATTTAGTAAGTGCTTTATATCTTTGAGAATGAAGATATTTGGTGCATGTTGTACTTTTTGGGTACAGAAACATGCAACTGGTTTCTTACTCCTTAGATATTATTTTCGTCCATTAAGAAGAAAAATGAGGGTCGGGGATTTAGCTCAGTGGCTTAAGTGTGCCTGGCAAGTGCGAGGTTGAGAGTTCCATCCCTGGTACCAAAAAAAAAAAAAAAAAAAAAGAAGAAGAAAAATGAAACAAACTAGTAACATACACAGTGAAAGTCCACACGACGGCTCTGCAGTTGCAGTTGGACAATGAGATAAATGGAAGCAGAGCCTGCTAAGAGGAGCTTCCAGGAATGCTGTTCAAGACCCTCAGCGCTATCCTTTTCTTCGTCTGCTTCTCTAACGTAGTTTTGGTGTAACATTCGGTTTTCTACCCGTGTGGAACATGAGACCGACTTGAAGACAGAAAATCAGTGCTAAGAATATTAAAGCAAATAAATAAAAGTAGTGGGTTCTGATAACACAATGGAGTCATCATACTTAGCCAGGAGTGCCCTCAGAATACATTTTACATGGGGAGATTTGGCCTTCCCTCCGATCTGAGTCATGCTTATTCCTGACTGCTGTCATTAGCCTGTAATAAATTTGCAAATGATAGCACACTTTATAGCCTCGTTGGAAAAGAGCTGTTGTTTGATGCAATTACTATATGGCATGAACTTTGTCCACGTTGATTTACAGCTGAGTTTAGCATTTCATAATGAATTTGTCTTTAGTGACAATTACATATTTTTAAAATATTCTCAACAGAAGTTATACTCATTCTTTTTGAACTGCCATGATTTTGTAAGTAAAATATTTTAGTTTTGTTTTGGAGAAAACCTTTGTAAACATAGAAAGCTGCAAATGTGAAATATTTTATGCTTGGACAGAGTAATTTTACTGATTGTAAGTAGATTCAGAAATATTAAATTAAGAATGGCTTAAAGATTCTTTAGTGGTCACTCATTGTTATAATTAATGTCATACAAAGAAAAAATGTTGATCTTAAGTGTATATCCATTTACCTACAGCTGGAGATTTTTGCTATATTATTAGTATAATTAGAATCTCTTGAAAATCTTTCATTTCTGTTAGCCACATTTTCTCTTTTATATAAATGAACTACTTGATAACAATGATATGTTTTGTAAAATGAGAAAGACTATATTATCTGATTAGATTCTTTTTCAAGTAAAGAGTTAACTATCCACTACTTTATGGGTGTAAATTAGGATTGAGGTAAATGACTCAGTTATATTATTTCATGTTGAGGCAAGTACAATCTAAATACTTATAACTGTTTAGCCAAAATATCATACTACTCTTACATGAGAAACCAAAAATTTCAAAAAAGATCAAAGTAAAAGATAGATGATTTGAACTAGGGAAATAGATCCTTTGTGAAACGGAAGGAGACCAAAAGATGGACAGGGATTGAAGAGAAGGGAAAGGGAGAAAGAAAAATTAAGGAGTATTATGTATATGGGACAACTCCCCATGATGAATGTAATCATTATGTACTGCAAGCATGTAATAACAAAACAAACATTGAGAAAGCCGCTTGTTCTTCTGTGTTGATGAAGAATATATTTTGTAAATATTTAATTTTAAAAAATATTTTCATCATTTTAAAACTCAAGGATAGTCTAGTAAAATTTCTTTAATAATCAAAATTCAAATACTATTGCTGAAAAATATTAAAATTCAAGTTCTAACTTTGTCTCAACTTTTTATTTAAAATACAAAAGCATAAATAATAAATTTTTTGATGATAACATTTTAGAAGCAGGATATATATTGTGACTTGGAATGAATTACATGACATAAAATTTACAAAATTTAAATTGTGATCATTTAGTCACTCAGATTTAATAAAATAAATTCACTGTGAGCTTTTTGATATAAAGATAACAGGATTATTTTATTTTGTTTCTTTTATACTCTGGTTCAAAACTGACAGTAAGGCTAACGCTGTTTATTTTGAAGTGTTCTTTAAAAAACTCAAACTTTAAATTTATACAATCCATTTCACAATATGCTCTTCAAATATCTTTTCCTCGCAGTTATAATTTGTTGATGACTGGGTTGCATGCTACTATTTTAAGACAGTATTCTTTGTAAAAATGGGTAATGTGCTATAGCACTTTTCCTTCTGTGAAGACCTTTCTCGGAAGCTGGGGGAAACCGCTGGATTCTGGGAGTCCTGAGCAATGGGAGATGCACTGCACAACCCAGACCATTGGCCATCACAATCAGGATGCTCTAGAGGACCCCAGAAAACAAAGGGCATGACATCTGCTCACATGAACTTCATGCAGACATTCAGAAAAGAACATAAGCAGAAAAACATGGAAGTCCCTGTTACTGTTTTAGAATTTTCCAAACAGTGCTCTGAAAATTGGAAGACATTGTCAGAAAAAGACAAATCCAAATCTGGTGAATTATCAAAATAGGCTAAAATACCCATCATGGCTTATATTAAGATATTTACCCGAAGCTTCACGTGTTCATAGGTGGGGATTTTGAGCAGTGATTGGACCATGGGTATGAGACTAGATTAACCCACTGTTGGGTTTAGAGCTGGCTGTGATGCTGGGAGGTGAAGCCTGGTGGGAGGAGATGGGTCACTATGGGAGTGGCCTGGATCTGTCTGTCTGTCTGTCTGTCTCTCTCATCTGAGCACGCACTGTCATGCCCCTCTACCATGTTGCCCAGCCCAAAAACCAGCTATGGACAGAAACTTATACAAACTCTGAGATAAAATAAAGCTTTCCTCCTTTAACTTGTGGTTGTTTGATATTTTGCTGCAGCAATAAGAAAGCAACTAGGTTAGTACACTGTGATGAAGAAATGATGGGTTATGGTTAAGGGAAACAATAGGAATAAAGACCACTGTCTGCACTTTTCCTGTTCTGTTCAGAATCATGCCTCAATTGGATGAAACTGACAAAGCTTGGTGTCACTTTTACAGATGTGAGTAGAGGAGCAGAATCAATATAAAATATATATATATGATTATGCACTGGAATTATTCAGTTTACAGGATGAGAATTGGAAGACTGTCAGATCAGAGGTAGAAGAATACAAATTGGCTTTTTGTGTGCCAGAGAGCTAGAGAATCCGGTAGCAGTCTAAAGCCCAAGACCTGAAAACTCATTGGAGAGTCACTGGTGTGGGTCTATCAGGAAATTAAAGAGTCTGCATTAGAAGGCTGAAAAGTCAGCACTGAAAAGCAGAAGGAACAGGTGACCAACATTCAAAGGCAATGGTGAAGACTGGAGCGCTTCCAAAAAAGGGAAAGATTTCCTTCTTCTTTCCCATGTCTTAGGTGAGCCTTTCCCTCACAGTTTGCTGACCTGCTTTTTAGCATTACACCAAAACATCTAGAATTTACTAATTTGCTAAGTGGTTCATATTCAAGTCACACAATTTCACTATTAATGGTCACACAAGGCAAAAATGGGCTAAAATGTGAAATGCCATAAATGAGGGTGAAAAGCAGGGATTTCTATGGTTTTCTCCTTATGTTCTTTTGTGAATATCTGCATGAAGAACAGTAAGCATCTTGCCCTTTGGTTTCTAGGCTTATCAGGAACCATCTCGATGGTGATGGTCGCTGTTCTGGGTTGTGCAGGTGAAAAGCACAGTATTATATTAAGAAACATGGGTTTCATCTCATGCATATTGAGAACTAGGGTAAATTAGTGATTCCCATGAAATGATTTTTTTGCATTATGGCACCTGATTCTTAAAATGCTAATGATACAATGAAGACAACCAACTAACAATGGCATTGCTATGTAGCTAAATGTACAAAATTTCTCATCCCATGATAACCAAGTAAAGCTCTGTGCAGAAATTAATCATTATATGTCCAGCTGGATTGCACTGGAGCTTCTGAGCAATGCTGTTGGAGAGTATGACTCTCCTTGTGGATCTTTCCCTGCTAGCAAGTCTTAAAAATTCTGTCTCTAAAGCTGCCACCATGTGTTTGCTTTGAACTGTTAGTAACCTATCATACTGCACCAGCACGGATGGGCTGTGAACAGGAAAAGAAGAAGAAAGAGTATGAATTAGAAATCACCTGCTTATGAATACTTTAGGGAAGCAATGTGACTGACAGGACTTTTATTTGAGACATATCTATTGTACTCACTATATTTAATTATAGAAATTAATCATGATGAAATTATAGTCTCTCAAAGTGCTATAGAAATTATCAAGAGGTCCAGACACCCAGGAGTACCTGGAATACCCTGAAACTATGTAACTTGTACAAAAAACCTCTTTGTTTTGATTCTGCTGCTTGTGTGATCAGGCATTTAAAAATATTTTAATATTTGTCAGGTAGTGTTATCTATGTCATTATTCGCTTGAAACCCTGAGTTATCAGCTGTACTTACAGTTTTCAAAATGAACAAAAGGTGTAGACTAGCTGTGGAGCATCCTGGCTTGGCAGTGCAGCTGGAAGGAAGATGGATTTTTGGGGGACCATGTTTCAAGTTGTGCACTGTGAGGTTGAACCTTATGGCACTGTGCTAGGCTTCTGTTTTCATCTAGGTTGTTATGTTTTTGTGTACAGCGACATAACAGTCTGATGTTTTTCTTATTTGCTACAAAAAAATGAGTCAACTGTCATGAGAAGAGCTTTTTTTAAAGTTCATTTTTGTTTTCTTTTGTGTTTCCATTTTCTTTTTTAGTATCATTGTTACATGTGTACTTTTTAACTTTTGTTTTTAAACAAATTTTAGGAACTAATGTTAGCAAAGCAAAGAACCATGAAATTAACAAAACTTTAGAAATCTTCTTAATGTAATTTGCAAATTCTGTTATTTTATATGATTAGAATGTGCAAATGTTTTTGAAGTTCAATAAACAGTATTCCATTTTGAAAGCTATTATCTATAAAATTTACCCAACTTTTAAAGATGTTTCCAGTGAACTAAAGTTATACCCCAAGGTTGTGTGTCCTACATGGTTGCTATTTTCTTCTAATGTTAGAAAAAACTTGATAATTGTTAATTTAGAACTGCAGCAAATTGGGTATTTGTAATTGTAATATACCCAATGAAGAAAAAGCTTATAAAACACATGCAATTTAGATAAACCTATTATTTATAATTCTAAACAAAAAAGAAATTAATAGTCTCAAAAGTAAAATAATCTACTGTGAAGAAATAAGAATATAAATGAATGCATGAAAATAAAATTTTTCATTGTAAATGAAAGTTACGAATTTTCCCAGAAAAATACTGTTATAGATAAAGGGTAATTTCTAAATGAATTGGGTAACTCTTCACTGTAGGAGGTTTCCATGTGCAGTAGGGAATGTTAAACTATATCCCTGGTTTCTAGCAACCCATGTCAACAGCACTCTTTCCAAATTTGATAACAGAAATTGTCTGAAGATAACAGAAAATATCTGCCAAATAGCCTCAGAGAGAAACAAGAAATCTCTCATGCTTGTTAAGCAGTGATCTGTAGTAACTGAGAAACATATTAATATTTTACATGCTGGAGATTTAGCTCAGTGGCATAAGTGCCTGCCTGGCAAGCACGAGGTTGTGAGTTTGATCCCTCATACCAAAAAAAAGTAAATTATACATATATATATATATATATATATATATATATAGTAAATGTACTAATTAAAATTTGATTCCATTTTGAAAGCTATTATCTATAAAATTTACCCAACTTTCAAAGATGTTTCCAGTGAACTAAAGTTATACCCCAAGGTTGTGTGTCCTACATGGTTGCTATTTTCTTCTAAAGATCAACTTTAGATTTAAGATGTCAAAATTTTCAGGTATGATATAAATCAACTTACACAATGCAGCACTGGCTTTTGCAACAGTTATCTTGTAGTGTTAAATTCACCTTAGCTAATGAGGTAAAGAAGCTTGTAAAATATGCAATCAACTTATGTTGATTACATCAAAGAAAAGAAATGACTGTGGAGAGGGCAGTTTTTGATATTTTTTTAAATTTTAGTTTCATGACATTTTTAGTATTTTTATCAGCTGTGTGCTATGCTTCCATTTTTGGACCTTTCAGGTACCTGAAGAAATGTGCTTGTATATAGATGCACTACTACAGACCTTTTTTTCTGAATGAGAGTTCTGTTAAAGTATTAGTCATCTTTATGATTCATTTCATAATAAATTATTGAATAACTAAAATGATTTTCATGTAATTTGGATGACTATAGAACTTATATCTGCTTTAATCTTAATATAGTGAACTATTAATATTTATTCTAAAACAAAATATTCTTTTTAAATATTAATTATAGAAAACATTTTTTTCTTTTTCAGTGAACTAAGAGAAACTAGCTGTATAACTATCTTAACTATCTTGTGTGTGTATATTTTCTTTTTTTCTTTTTGCTCCTTTTCCCTTCCCCCTTAGTACTCTTCCCTTTTGAGTAGTTTCTTACCAATTCACAATTATCTATCGTACATTTTTATTCTTATTTACTGACTCAGCTTCTCACACTACTCATACAGTGTGATGTTTACACATGTGGGCCTAACTGTACTTTGAATAGTTACGATGAAGATAACAATGCACGATGTATTTACTTTGGTTATTCTGCTATTAGCCTGTTTGGAAACACTATTTTATTTCTATTTTATTCTTCTTCTCTTTAGACAAATGGAGATAGAATGCGAGAGAGAGAGAGAGAGAGCGAGCAACTGATAGGGAAAAGGGAAAGGAAGGAAGGAAAAAGAAAAAAGAGATTTATACACAAGATAGTTAAGATATTAATACAGCTAATTTCCCTTAGTTCACTGAAAATAAATGTCTATTCTAATAGAAATATTTGGACAGTATTTCATGCCTATATCAGGTACACTGAATAATCACTATATAGGCAAAAAGGGCAATGTACCAATTATTGTTACTGTCCTACTAGCCTGTTTGGAAATTCTATTTTATTGTTAGTTTTAATCCTTTATTTTCTATTTAAAATAAACATTAAAATGGAAAAAATAGAATAAAGCTCCTTATATCCATAACCAAATTAATCACCATTAGATGTCCCAACTTGATTTATTAATATCCTCACGTCTGAAACTATCTTATATATTAAGTCAAAATGTTGATATTTTATTATGTCTTCCATAATTGTTTCACTATGTACCTCCAAAATACTATTCCTTCAATTAAGAAATAATTCACATTATCAAATATTCAGCCAATGTTCAGCTCTTTCTGACGGTCTCTGTTTTAGTTGCTTCTCTCTTCACTGAGACACAATATGTGATGACATCAAACTAACGAAGTAGATGTTTAGTTAGGCTCACAATCTGTAGAGGTTTCAGTCCATAGTCTGCTGGTAGAGAGGCAGAGAGGTGTGGCAAATGGGCCCAGCAGAGGATAAATCCACAAACATTGCAAATATTACTGATGCTTATGTCCAACTAATCTTATCTTTGGCCACATTGAGTTGAATTCTCTGCACTTTGACATAAAACTTCCTTTCATCATTCCTTTCTTCCTTCCACCTCTCCTCCTCCTCCTTCTTCTTCCTCTCCCTCTCTTTTGCCTTCTCCTCCTCCATCTTCTCTGTTCATTTCCTCTCTGTGTGTCTTTCTTTGCCTTCTGTCTCTCCCTCAGCCCACTGGGAATCAAATCCAGGTCCCTCACACTGAGCTACATCCCCAGTCCTTTACTATTGTTGTGTGGAGCCAGGGTATTTCTAAGTTCTCTGGGTTGAACTGGAATTTGTGGTCCTCATATTTCAACCCCTGAGGTAACTGGAATCACAGCTGAGCACATCCACATCAGTTGTACCAAATTTTTGATGCTGATAGAATTTGAGAGTTCTGCTGCCTTTTGAGTATCTAGACAATGCATCAAGTTCACCTGTTCTAAAGGTAGCTTAAGATTTATTTTTCTACTGACCACCTAGGGGGTAAGAAGTTATGAGAACTCAAGTGATTGATACATATGAGAAAATAGTTTTCTGAAATTAAATGATTTTGTAAAATAAAATTTCACAATGATAAGGTCTAAATAATTTTCTAGCTTGTTTATAGAAATATGAATTTTCTGAACATACTATAATCTTTTTAAAGTTGCCTATATTTTTATATTGTAAACACATAAAATATTATAGTTATAACATCTTGCATACCCACATTTACCTACTTTTAGACCTTCCTTCCTTTTTTCTTTAATTCTTCTTTCTTCTCTTCATTTCTTTCCTCTTTCCTTTGATTCTTCACCCTTTATTCTCTTATTTCATTGTTCTGTATAGGCTTTATTTATATGCAAAAAGATAATGATTTAAACTTGGGTTGTCAATGGGGAGAGTAGAATTGGTAGAGATGGGAAAGAGACCTGGAAATAATGGGAGAAATTGAGAAGAAACAAAAAAGTTTAAATGATTAAGATACCATATATATAATCATATGTTTAAATGATTATATGTATATACATATATATGGAATCTTACATATACATATACATGTGTATATGTACATATGTATACACATGTGTATACATATACATATGAATATGTATATAAATATACATATATATGGCATCTTAATCATTTATCTATGTCTGTGTGTTTAAATGATTTATATATGTGTGTAATCTATATCATCACACATATATAATAATATATGTATAATATATGTGTAATATATATGATATATAATGTGTAATGTATATGTGTGTAACATATATATAATCATTTATATATGTGTGTGTGTTTAAATGATTAAGATGTCATATCTTAAATTATGTATATCTTATCTTAAATCATTTATATATGTGTGTAATCTATATAATCACACATATATAATAATATATGTGTAATATATATGATATATAATGTGTAATGTATATATGTGTGTAATATATATAATCATTTATATATGTATGTGTTTAAATGATTAAGATGTCATATATATATCTTAAATTATGTATATCTTAATCACATATATATACTGTTTATGTGTCTGTATAAACTTCCCAAGACAATGT
>PVJX010019767.1:0-34355 GCA_004027295.1 Dolichotis patagonum | reverse complement strand
TGAGTGGCATGCTGGGGGTTTAGCTCAACAGTGTTAAGTGCCTGCTTGGCAAGCACAAGGTTGTGAGTTTGATCCCCAGTACCTGAAAAAAAATTAAAAAGGGAGAGAGAGAGAGATGAGTGGTCTGTTGGGCCCTTTCCAGAGCCTGGTCTCTGACCAGAGATGCAGGTAGAAATGGCTATCACTATGTTGTAGGAAGGAACAGGAAGCTAAATAAACTCAGGTATCTACCCTGTAGTACGATGAACACAATATAATTGAGTGCTGTTTAAAGCAGCATATTAGAGGTACATTTAGCAATGCTAGTCAGAGCTCAGTGACGTGTTATGTAACAGTAAGAAACAGAATAAGGTTTCATTTAGCTTTAAATACATAGAGACACATAGATATTTAAAGGATTTTTAAATACTTAAATGTTTACTTCAAATATTTCAGTGAGGGAGGATGAGTTGAGGACAAAGATTGAGGAAGTGGAATGGAACCAAAGAGTGGATTTCCAGAGATTACGAACAATGAGCTATGAGTGAAAAATGTGCTCAGCCTTATTCTGTACGTGAACTGTGAATGAAACAACCAATCAGGAAAACCAAGCGCTTAGCCAGGGATTAATCAGAAAGTAATTACACTGAAATATTTTCTCCCAAATTATTTTCTATTCATTACAGTTCCTTTAGCTTCATACTCTACTTCCATATTTCTTATCCACCCTTATAAACTGAGAGGGTTAACTAAATATCGAGAAATAATTTGGGGAGAAAGTATCATCGAAATATAAAAAGAAAACAGCCTGCATCACCGTAAGCATTTTTATGGCAATGTAAATTCTCTTCATTCAAAACACATCCTTTAATATTTTAATTAGGATACTGTGTTATGTGAAAGGAACATCTGATTTTAGAAATGCAAATGAGGGTATGCTCTGAAACAAAGATGCAGAATTTTAAAAAGGTAATACGCAGTTCAGCGACCAACTATGAAGTGAAAATGCAGAGAAGGATCAAGAGTATAACCTGATTTTTGAAGTGAAAATTATACTAGCATTTTTCAAATTTAGCAATTTGACAAGGTTAATGACAATTTTAATGCTTTTCTACTTATGAATGCAATAATTATCTTTGACTAATAAATTTGAAACCAATCAAACTGCCTGTATTTATTGAAGGTAACTAGTTAGTAGTGACTATCCCTGTATGTGTTTCTCATGCACTTTTAGCTGGCTGAAAAGGTGCACAGTACTCCACTCAATTACTGTCTTGGCTCCCCATACCTCACCCTCTCCCTTTTTACTTTTTGCTATGACACAGAGATTTTCACTGCAGCTATGCTATGAAATAGAGCCACTCCATTTTGAGCATGAAGGAATTTAGCCCCAGAAAAGTTAAAGAGCTTGGCCAACAATGGAGCTGCTATTGAAATCGCTTTTGTATCCAAAACCTGTGATCTCAACAACTTGACTGCAGTGTCTTGGAGCATTAGGCTGAAGACTTTCTCTTTCTTAGAGGTGAACACTGGCCAACTTTTCAAAATTGCATTTTTGTTATTATCATGTTGCTCATAAGGAAGGAAATCTGGCTAGAATGAAAATTTAGAAGTAGCCATGAGCCTGTTCTCCATCAGAGAAACTGGCACTGAAAAAGGAAGACATCCTGGAATCACAGAGTAAATAAAGAAGGGAAATGGAAAGCTACACAATTTGAGATGGAAACTGTTTCCTGGAATGGGTTCATACTGTGAGCAAGTGCTGGGTCTCACAGTTCTCCATATCTGGGAATCACTGCCCTGTTGCTCAAATCCTTGCTGACTTTAATTCTACTATGTATTTCCCATTGGCTGCAGAGGGCAAGAAGAGAAGGATGGAATAATGAAAACATAGTTTGCAAATTGAAAAGAGATGCACCCAGGTAAGGAATCAAGTCGGTTTAACAAAATAACTGTCACCTTACATTTCAGGTTCAAATGTAATTCGCTTGCTCACAGGACCATTACTAAAATCCTTGGTTAAATTCTGTGTCAAAATTTGAAGTAGGCATTAAGAAACAAAAGTTTTACAAGGGAGCTCTAATAAATATAATCTGTGTGTAATGTATGGACTATGATGAGAATGAAGACAAAATTAAATTATTTCTGATTTTTATGGTCATATAGATTTTGACCAATTCATCATATACATATACACATATATGTTACAAAGAAAGTATTTTGCATACTGCCTGACATATACATAGTAAATTAACAGTGAGCATTGCTGTTGTAATAATCATAACAGTATTGTATTAACCACGTGGAAAACTATATACTGTCTTCTTTATTTGAAAGTCTTTCTCCGATAGTAAGATATTTGAGTGAACAGAAATAAGTTCTATTCACATAGGATTAGTTGCTGAAGTCTCACTTGGGTTCCTCAAGCAAGAAGAATCAAGAGAATGACCAAAACAGAAATAACTTTTAGGAGCTATTAAACACATTTTTAATTTTTTTTAAATTTCCTAAAAACAACAGTAAGAAGGACTAATGGTTTTAGAAGTAGCTAGCAATTTCTCTGCTCAGTAGTTTATATGGAATTTTCTTATATTTCAGTCTATGTAGAGAAATAGCTAATTAAAAGAAAGAAATTTTTTTCTGTGAAAACAACAGGCTAGCCAGAATATGATAAATTTCTCAAGACAGTTGAGGATAACTTATATAGCATAATTTTTCCTAGACATTAATTTCAACAAATTTTTGACAATGAAAACAAAGTAAATCAGTGATTCTTGATAGGACAATGGGACAGAGCATATCAGTAGGTTGTAATGCAGCCATTAATATAGTGTTTTCTTCACTGTTAGTGATATGGGAAATTTTCCAATAATAATATCACATTACAAATGCAAGAGTCAAAGGTAGGGGCTGGGAATTTAGCTCAGCGGCATAAGCGCCTGCCTTGCAAGCATGTGGTCGTGAGTTCGGTCCCCAGTACCGATAAAAAAAAAAAGTCAAAGGTATCCATGTACATGCCTTTACATACATGTTTACACATATATACACAAGATTGGGTGGATGCATATATGATTGTGCATAGGCATGTAAGCACATACATAACCATAAAAATTGCACAGAACATATTAAAATATTATCAATACATTTTGAAACTACAGAGAAATATCATTTTGTTCTATATAGTTGTGAGACTTTTCTAGGTGTCCATATCCATGATTTCAACTAAGGAAAAGAGTATTTTTAAAAACACAATTAAACCCTAATTACAGCAATATGTTTCACAATAAACATTATATCATTGAATATGGATATATGATAATTATATCTCCCAAATACCTACAGTTCTGGGGCAAAAACTGGACACCTCTGGGTAAAAACAATTCTCTATGGACAATGTGATCCATAGCTTCATTAAATCCCCTACACTCAATAGTACCAAATGTCTTCCATGGTCAGTATAAGGGTGGCTTTTATACAGCAATGTGTATATAGTGTGAGTCCCTGAAAAATTCATCCCACACCTAAATTGGGTGTTTATCTTCACTACTAGCCATACTGAACAAATGTAGCAAACATAAAGTTATGCCCTGTGGTCCAGAATGGTTGTCTGCACACTTCCTCCTCATGCATGACAAAGTCCTCTACATGTTGAAGATACAGAGATCTTTTTTGTCTATGGTCAAACCACCATAACAGCCCCAAAGTAATAAATTATTAACTCAATCTTAGTAAGTCCTAGCTTAGTTATTTAGCACTAGTGTATCAGCCATATTAAAAGGGACAATAGATTACAAGATGCTCTGAATTTATCACAATAGGAAAAATTAAATAACATATAAATTCAGTCTTCTTTGGTAAGTTATAAACATAGTCTTGTTTCTGGGAAGAAAATTAAACTCCCTTTGCATCTGACATCTCTTGGTAAAATATTTTGTTACCACTCTCTGGGATTTAGAATAATGGAGCCTGCGTTAAAGTAAATACACTATACTTTTCTCTTCTTTCTTTTCTCATTTCTCTTATCTCGGTTGTTCTTTGATTTTGAGCACTTCTTTTCCTTTCATTTTCAAAATATCTAGTGTACATTTTGGATCTTCTTTACTCTTTCAGGTTTTTTTTTTAACACTAGAGAGTAGATTAACTTTTATCCTGCCATGTTTTGGCTCAGTGTGGGATATACAAGCCTGAGTATCAAGGAATCTGAGACGCAGGTTTAGAGAGTTTCAACATCCACTAACACTTAAAGCAAAAAGTGGATGCTTCCTAAGGAAGTCCAAGAGAAAGGTTAGATTACAATAAAGAAGCTAATATAAAGCGTCAACCTAGGAGACTATCTCAGTTAAATGATATTAAACTACAATAATGTAAATCAATGTTATTCCCATTTCTCTTGGCCAATAAAATTGTATTGTTTATTTATATTCAACTCAGTGTGAGATGATACAATGAGGTTTAAATTTTATTGAAAATTTTACAGCCTGTGGAATGCCCCTCAGGTGATGAAAATATAGGAATACAATTCTATGGTACTGATGGGGTAACTTTTATTTTCTTCTAACTTGAAAGCAATAAAAAAATTCTAACCTTTATGTAGCATATTATGGAAACATAAAAACATAGAGATTACAAGCAAATTTTGGTACATTGGGTAAATTCTTATCCAAATGGCAATAGGTTTTATTGATTTGTAAAGCCATTTTTCATCTCTTTCCTAAGAGAAATATTTGTTCCCCTCTATCTCATTCTAAGGAAAATGAGATATATAGTCATACATTTTTCATGAAAAAAGAGTATAAAAATAATCATTTGTCAGAGTTCATCTTTCGTACACATTAGTGAAAATGAAATAATAATTATGAATGGTAAGCATCAATAATGACATACCACCATTCCTCTACATATAATAGTTTGAATGAAGAGAGCTGACAATAGCAATAGAATTCCCACCCTGGATTTTCTGCTCAGCTAGGCTGTGACTCACTATGAGTTCTGCTGTTTTTCTCCTCCTTGTGTTTCTCTTTAAGTCATCTTGCTCCAAACCTGGATAACCCTACAGTTACTTGTGCCTGCTAAATCATGTAGTTCTCTCCTACTTCTCATTCACAAGCAAATTGTTCTCATATACTTTCCACACTGTGATCCAAAAGGTGGAAAGAAGGATTCCTTGTCCCTAGTGAGACACAGTATTTCTATGTATGCACAAAATATTGCACCTTGTATTTATTTTTAAGCCTTTTCTAAATTTACACATTTACATAGTCCTATCTCCTTGATGTTCAAGCCTAAGAATGTGTACGCAAAGCAAGACATCAATCTGTGTATTCAACTCTAAAACAAACCTCGGCCTCTTTTTTCCCTCTCTCACTCTCTCTCTGGTAGAAATAGGCACACCATGTCCTACACACTTCTCTCTTTATTTGGAGGAATTGGGTTTTTTCCCCCAAATTAAAATGCTTTTCAATTGCTCATAGGAGAAAAAAAACACCCTATACAACCAATTTCTCATTATGTCTTTAAGACGAAGGGCAAAAATCCCAAGAGTGAGCAAAGTTAATGTGAAAAGAAGGGAAAAGGCTGGAGACATAGCTCAGTTATAGAGTATTTGTCTAGCAAACAAGAGTCCCTATTTACAAAAATTTTTTTTAAAAAACCCCTGGGGAAAGAAATGTATATCATCATCACAATCACCTTTGTCATTGTGGTTATTGACATGTTTAGTAAAGCAGAGTCACTTCCTCAGTTCTTTGTCCTTGATATAGGGTTACCTACAGATATTTTGTTCCTTGATTCTGCAGTGTGATCTACTTGGTTAAAAAGATTTAACCAAGGAAATGAAGGCAGAAGAATCAAATATACTTAGATAATGTGTCTTGGAAGTTTGCACTTTTGTCATCCACCAAAAGATGACATAGAGGACCAGCTTAGCTGAAGCTTCTGGCTCTAGACTGTAATCAAACAGAAAACAAAGCAGCACACACTAACTGTAGCTAGCAGCCCATACTGAGTCCAGATGATCCTATCTGAGACCAGTCTGCCACAGTGAACCTGCAAGCACAGGCGCTTTTACAAAAGGGGTTGTAAGCCACTGAGACGTTTAGGGTTGTTTATACCATAGCAGAATCCCAGGAAAAACACCACAGACCCACAACAATTAAACAGCATGACAAATTCCACTCAAACAGCAGCATTTTCCAATCAAGACCATACATCTTAGACCCTAAGATAACAAAACATTTTAATGTATATTTTAGAAGGAACAATACTGCTGTTTTATTGCAAGGAAGTAGATTGGAATGAGGTGTCCTATGATTGGGCAATTCTGCAGAGAGAAGATAGAAGGAGGCCTTTCCTTTTGCATTGCCCCCTAAACATGCAATTAAAATAATGTACATGAAAATAATTTTATGTGCCTAAAAATGGAGGATATTTTCCAGTTTTTATGCATACTCCTTACTGTGAAGGAGGGTATGTATATTTCAATGTCACTGCCACATCCCATACAGTGTAGTACAATAGCTCCAAGCTGAGGGACCATGCTAACTGGGTTTCAGTATCACCTCCTCTTATTCCTAGCTGAGGTAATATAGCAGTACTGTGTCAGGTTCAGGAAGAAAAGAACCACAGAATTATGAGGAAAGATCTGTCTTCCAGTTCCATCCCTGATTATAGAATCCCCCAATTTCTGGAAGGGCAAGATAGCCATGATTGGAAGAAACTATCTACTCTCCTATGGAAACCAGTGTCCAAATGGTAGATAGAGTGATTAGAGACATAAAAAAGATCACCTCAGCTTATTCATACCCAAACAATGAAAAGTGCTCTGTTTTTAAGCACATAGGAGAACATTTTGTAGCCCCTCAAAAACAACATTTTGACTAAAAAAATATAGTGCTACTAAGTAAGTAGAATCTCAGAATCTCTTGTAAAATTCTGAATTGGTATTAATGTATGAAGCCTTGGAAAGATATGCTACACTAAATTTATCCTTGAATAAATTTAATTCAGTTCAGCAAATATTTATCAAGTATTTACTATGTGTGAAGTATTATTTATGAATAAGATTGAAAGTAGCAGGCCTAAAGCAGTATAACTTACTAGTTTATGTTTGTTCCAAGCATATTTTGGATAACTTAGGCCTAGGAAGCATATTTTTCTCTTATTTTTGTCAGTTTTGATTATACAGTTGGTTGGCAGAGTCATGGATTACCGGCTAGTAAGATGTTTGTGTTCTGGTAAAGATCAGTCAGGCTAAATATCCCAGCTTTATTCATTTCTTGGTTCTATCTGCACCCCTTCTCTGTCAACTTTTAAAAAGTTGGATAGGTCTTTTGCAAAAATAGAGGACCAAGAAATAGAAAGAAAGAGGAAGGAGGGATGGGGAAGGAAATGAAGAAAAAAAGTAAGATACGTATGTACATGTACCAACTCCTCAAAGAAATCATGTCCCATATTATGTGCTAAAAACATAGGCTAATAAAAATAAAATGGCAAAATAAGATAGGATAAAGTGAAAAAGTTATCCTAAGTATCTCTGAAATAATTATTCTCTTTCGACATTAAACTTCATAGTTGAACTACAGAGTCTCAGTTTTTAACTGCATTGCATATTTCAAATAACCGTAGCATTTGTAAATGTTATAAAAAGAAAGTGATTAAAGAAGCTCTAGTGGTGATCCTGGGAGCAAGTAGTGATACTTATCAGTTGTATTAACCTAAATGTCAATACCCGAGTAAAAATCATTGTTAGATTGTCACAGTGCTACATAAGATCAAGAGAGGTTCCTAGAATAAGATAGAAAGTGTGCTTCTTTTTTTTCTAAACCTGTAAATATAGTGCTATATGCACACAGGAGTCAAAGTGAAGGCCAAGAAATGTGCTCAATAGCGAGTTACATCCGAGTCTTCAATCCGTGAAACAGCCATTTAAGCAGGTTCCAATTTTGATTTTTTCGATTTTGTTAAAGATTTTTGCTCCTTAAACAGCGTAGCAAATCTAGGAGTTGGAAAACCTTATAAAAAATAGTCACAGAAAGCACTCCTTTGACACACTCTGAACATGACTTAGGCAAAGTACAACTTATTAGCAGTCACAGATAGCATGGACCTAATGACATCAGGAAGTTTATAAGTCCGTAAAAAGTGTCTATCAGCATTGCAACAAAGGCTACTTCACTTGTGTACACAAAAATTCTAAATGTGTGGCTTTCTTTGCTTAAATTCACCTCCATTTTTAGTCTGATTTTTTAAAAAAATTTACCAAGAGATTCATTTGAAAATAAAATCTCCATAATCCCACTATTATTAATACTTTCACCTGTTCTAAAAGTAACAAAAATAAAAATAATATTTCAAAAGTTAAACTCCATCTATTTTTGTGCTTAACATACTAGGAAGAATGTATCAGAATAAAGAAACTACTGTTGTGTGAAAGGGTATAGTTTTCATTTCTGTGAAAATGTAGTTTCTTTAAATATGTGCCATTTCAAATCTATCTGTATGCAAAATTTCAATTTTGCTTCCAAAAATAGGTTAATTGCACAACAATTTTAATTATATTGAGAGTCATTGGGACATCAATTTTCCCTGCAAAGAGAAAACAAATTTTGTGCAGAGCAACTTTAGTCATAGTTTTTACTAAAAAAAGTAAAAGATCCTAGTAAATTTACTTATTTTTAAAGTGAAAAAGAAATTAGTCTCACTGATTGCCGAGTCATTTCCTTACAGCTTGTTGACCCTTCACTGGGACTACTAAAAAGAGGACTCAATTCTGTGCATATGCATCACCTAGTAATCATGTCATTTATAGTATCTGACACATTTAACAGATACATATTTAATAGCAAGTCAAAGTAGTTAACTTTATTATGACAAGAAAATATTCAAAACAACTGGACAAAATATCAAAATCACAGTAGTGTCTTTATCACTTAAAGGACAAATATATTTTCTTGAGGCATGTTTACCTCATTGTTTTAGATAAGGACTTAATTCCACTAATGTATATCTCCCTGTAAATTAGACACTAATGTTATAATATCTACTCTAAATAACTTTGTATTAAGAAAAAAGTCATAAGAACATTTACAAAGTAAATGTTTAATACGCTTTCAAACAGATGACTAAGTGTACAGTGATATAAATACAGGAAGAAGCACTGCCAACACTACATTTTATTTATCTACCACACATAGATAAAAGAGATCTACACTGAGAACATGTAGATTTCCAAAATATGTGTCATTTCTTATGAATGTTTGGATATAGTACTAAGATAATCGAAAGGCATTTTGTGTGAGTTTCTATTTTAGAACAAAATATTCCATAAAAGATTCCAAGGGAAAAGAAAGGCATATAACTTCTGAAACCACTTGAAAACATAGAGGATAATACAAGAAAAAAACTCTTTTATAGTAAACTTTTGGTACCCTCATGAGCTCTACCATGCTCACACCACAAAGGAGGGGAATTCTGGAAGCCTCGATATTTGTCTTTTGGCTATTTAAAATATGCCACCTTGCAGTTTGTTGGTCCAGAAGTTTGGTTTCTGATTTATGCTTAGAAAACTTAAAACAAAAAGCAGTGGTTTCTTGCTTGGAAGAACAACAAAAACAGATGCATTTGCAGAGGCAGAACTCACTGGGGAAAAGAATATATGAGTGTGTTCCAAGGACCAGGTTGTCCAGCCAGCATGAGGTCCTTTAAGGTGTTAATTGAGACAGCTTTCTTGAAAGGTGAAAAACCCAGAGAATAAAGCAGTTGAGGGATGTTTAAGGATAAGAAGGGAGGAAATGACCAACTCACAAAAAGACACATTTGTTCTATCAAGGAATCTGGATCTGAAAACTTCTTAGGGATATAGGGAGAAATGGTCATTACTGGACCATCACTGTTGTATCAGGTCACCCAGGGCTTTTCTGCTTCCTCTCTTGCCTAGTGTTTTATCTCATACTCCAAATTTGGAAGAGATAAGAAAATATCTCTAGTGAGATAGTGAAAAAGAATAGAGAGTATAAGGGAAAAAAGAAGATAATTAGGAAGCACATTTAAATTTTTACTTTACATATGGTTGGACATTTTAAATTTTGAATTATGACCCAAATTAAAGCATTAAAGAATGTTTACTATTGAAGAAAGTTGTTAAAAGTCATAAAATATACCTGAGTTTTCATCCAGATATAAGGAACATATGTAACTCCATACAGCATATTTTATATACAAAGATAATTGAAAAAAATTGCCTTGTGTTTTCTCTACAAGTACAAATAGTTAAATTAAACTCAGACTTCAAAGGCTCAGATGCTTATTAATAGCAGAAGACTCAAAATTAAAAACAAAATTAGAAGCCACTTGTCAGATAGTAGAAAAGCAAAGAGAAGTTTTGGTTATAATTACTTGAAGACCTCTCTCACCATTATGCATTACTTTTTCCACAGTGCATCTCTATTTCATAAAAAGAATCCTCTGCTTAATATTACTCAGTCATATTCCAAGAAATTAGATGCTTGTGGTAAAATTCTAACTCTGTACCTATTCTCTGCTATGCTAAAAGGGAAAGATTATTATGTGTTAATTGTTAATTCAAAGTTTGATACCTTATGAAATGAATGGTGCTTAATTTTTCACTTGCATGAAATCCTTCAAGATCCTCAAAAGAACTTAGCAATAAAATCTTGTAACATTGATAAATGTGTCCTAATTTTTTATCCTTCAATCAAAGAAGACTCCAGCATTATAAACTTTAGTCCCTGCAAAACCTAATACTAAATTTATTTCTAAAATGTAAATAAAATATAGAAAACCTTTAATTAAAAGTACACTTGCGTGCAAACTAATTAAAATATTGTTTTCTGATCACAAAATAAATGATAGAGCTAGTATAAATAAATCACTGCTTTTGAGGATACCACCATCTAAAATAAGCATTTACTTAAAAAGGCACTCTACCGGGCCATTGCATCGGCAGGGAAATAGATTGAATAGGATGCTAGAGCAGCTCTTGGAGACACAAATAACCCCAGTGTGAGTCCCTTGATGATACACTACTCTTTAGCAATATTGACTTGTGATTGTTGTACTATTTTGTTTTGTTTTTGGTGTGTGGGGGTCAAACTCGTGACTTCATGCTTGCCAGGCAAGGCTGTACCCCTGAGCTACAACCCTGGCCCAATTGTTGTAATAATTACATCTGTAGCATTACTTAAGTAATTACCACACTTTTTTCAAAAAAAAATTATTGCATTTTATTTTTCAAATGTAAATTTAAAACTTCCTATGTAGCATCAGTTGTAAAAGTATTGAGAATGAGTGCATTCAACACAGTTTCAGAAAAGACAAAGGCTGGGAACATTGCAACAGAAGATATGTTGGTTTGCTTTAATTCTCTAAGCTACATAATGTCATTGCCTTGAACACCAACCCTTTATCATAGCACCAAACAAAATCTTATCGAGTACCATGTAATTTAATCGAACTATCCAGTAAAAGGTGTATTATTACATCCACTTTACAGATGAGAAATTCAATAATTTGCCCAAAGAGACACAGCTCATAAGTGGCAGAACTAGAAGTCCACTGTGGTTCAAGTTACTCAGAAAATATTTATAAAATTTCTTGATATAAGACACACAAAGTTGTTTTGCTTTAGTTATATAGCATACAATATGCACAAAATGAATTCACCTTTGCAGAAATGTACACATCAACCTTGTGTAAAAATGTTTCCTTTGTAAGTAACAGGCTGATGGAATCTAGTCAACTCGTCTGGTGTGCAGACTACAGACTTTGTGGTGAACAGTGAAGTTATATAAATTACATTTTTGGCTATATATGATGTGAATCATGGATGAAGTAAAATAAATGAACTAGACACAAAACTACATGAATGTATCAAAACATTGATGCTGAGTGAACCAAAGCAGGGAAGGGCTATAATTACAACATGATCTCACACATTAATGTATTTAAATACATGTTCTCTTAAATAACAGGTATTTAACAGAAACAAAAGAAAAAGAAAGAAAAGAAAAGAAAAGAAAAGAAAAGAAAAGAAAAGAAAAGAAAAGAAAGAAAAGATCAAGACCACTGCACAGTCTTCAAGGGTATACAAAATTTAAAGAACAAAAGTGATTTCACTGGATGGTTACCAAGGAAAGGATAGGAGGTTGAAAGTATGTTAAAAGAAAATTAAATTTTTAAAAATTGTACAAGGAGTGTTGATGACAGTGCTATGTAAACTAAGAAATGCAAATTCAAATAATTGACTGGAAATCCTGGGACCCTGATTCATTATTCTGATTCGAGCTTCTTGTGCCTGAGATCAAACACTACTCGAGGGTCTGGATATGGTGTAAAATAAGATTCAGCGTTTCATCCTCAGAGACATCAATCATCACAGACAGTCCCCTCTGGTCTCTAGACATCGCTGATCTCACTTTATCAGATTATTTATTCAAGTAAGAACATGTAATTAAATTCTCACTTGAATAGCTAGAAGTGATACAAAACAAAGGTGTACGTACTGATGATAAACCAGTGTATTGAAGTGTAGTTTTCCTCTTCTTCCCATGTTATTAAAATAGAACTTTTCAAAATGTGGCTTGTCATAATGTAGGATTCCTTGGGATTCTCTTGTGGTAATAATTTCTGATGGCTGACTCCTCCTGACTGTCTCTCTCTCTCTTATCTGTCTCTCTCCCTCTACAAATACATAGTTTTACTAAACTACATGTTAATATATAGTCTTATTAAAAGGTATCTGATCTTCTCAGATCAGTAATAATTACTCACTAATCATGCAGAATCTTTGCAATTGCCCTGCGCCAGATGTTGCCGTGTGCTCTGGTAGGGAGTTGAAACAAGATATTTAATTCTCACATTCCTCAGGTTGACACTATTGTCATTACCACATATCACTGCCAGCACCTACACTGTATATTTAAAAATTTACATTTTAGAAATTGACAATGCAGTTATAAGAACCAGGAGCTTTGGATCAACAAAACAACCCACTTTTCGATACATATTTTTTAACATGTTTTCCCCATATAAAGGCCATTAACCTTTGTATCTCTATATTACTCAGAATAATGCCAAAAGCATTGTATTCATCTCCACTTTGATTACACTTTTATTTTACTCCTCTTTTTCCTTCTAGATTGCAAAATTCTCCAAGATGGAGACTGTCTCTTACATAGCGATATCATCGTGAGACGCATTCCTGTAACATGAAAACCCTTACTGTATTTGGTGAAAAGGCATCAGAAGGTGATGTCACTACATCTTCGAAATACATTTCCATTCAAGATCATCCCTAAAATGTATCTAAGCAAGTAGCTAGTGCATCACTGGGGCAAAAAAAAAAAAAAAGACCTTATTTTTTTTTCACCTGAGGATATTTGAATGCACAAACTAGCATATATTTTTTAAGGTGTATTAGTAAAAGACACATTTCAGTAGCAGCAAATTGGTTTCTTTAGATGCAAATTATCAGGGCTGGCAGTCTCATCGTAGCGGAGTATTCAGCACTTGGTCAGTTTGAATGTGTTCACTCTTGAAACCAGAATAATTTTCAGGTCTGAAAACTGTATTTCCAAAAGCCCAAGTGAACAGGTTGTGTGAAAGAGATAACCTTGCAGCTGGGCAGTTGGTGGTAATGCAGCCATCATTCCTCTCAAAATGCAAGGTATAATAAAATGCTGAAAATGAGGAGTAGAAAATTCAGCCAAGGTTTCATGAAACAAAATCCCCACCATATTAATCCCTAGGCCCGGTTTGTACTTAGTGCTATGAAAAGTGGCGATTCATTTCCTATTAAGAAAGGCATCATACATGAGACAATAGTTTGTTCGGGTGTCCTACAGGACTAGCAATTACCTATATCCTTGAAACATAGACGGGAAGGCATGTGGAGCGTCAGCAAGGGTAGACAGCTGGTCAGTCCTCTGGGCTGGAGCCACAGAAAGGCTCGGCACTGCAGTGTAAATGGGAAGTGTCATTAAATTGGCATTTAATTGAATATTATAAACAATGTCACTAGTACAACCGTGTTGCTAATGATTAACCCTAAAGTAATCAGATGCTGTTATCTGTCTTCTGCTGGCTTCTTAAAGTGTCACTTACCCAAGCGCTACCTAGGGAGAAATAAAGAGGACACTGAAGCTTCTGAGGTGAAAAAAGTCTACCTGTACAAAATGACAGCCTCACTTCTTGCTTGTCACATAATTAATAGCATCATTATTACGCCTGCCTATGAATCACTCACCTAATTCCCTTCGAAAATATTTGTTAATTCTGTGTTTAATTATTGAAAGTAAAAGTAAAATAAAAATAAAATTCAAAACATTTGAATTTTATAATTCTTTGCTTTGAATTTCATTTATTGATGGCAAAAACATATGATGTTTTGGATTCCTGTTGAATTTTGGTAAGCTGAGATGGCAAGTGCAGACTTGGTGCTCTCTCTACCCAGAATACCCAATGCCAGATCATGTATAGTCCCTCCTGTAAATGTCACCCTGAGACCGTATAGATCTCACTCCAAACATTGTATAAATATATGTATATGTTTGCACGAGCCAGTTTGCTCTGTATTCATTTGTATGTATGTGACTTAAAGGGGTCTATGTGTGGAATTATTGATGCCTTACATTTTAACCAGAAAACAAAACATTGTTTAGGAAAAGAGTTTCATTTCATATAGATGTGGGTGTTTGAACAGGAGGAGCACAGCAAGTCAGAAAGTGAAACCCAAGGATAAGCAGAGCTAAAAGCAAGAGCAAGGATGGTTTAAAGACATGCTGAATATCTCTGGAGAGCTAGTTGAGGAAAATGTCTGAGTGAGTGAAAAATCCACTGCAGACTTAACAGGCAGAGTGTCTTTGAAGAGCTACATCAGGAAAATTTCTGATTGTGGGAGACACAGTAATCAGCTTACTGTATCAGACACACTCTTGGTTATTTCAGGATAAATCCAAGTTTTGCGCAGTGGAAAATCATCTAAAACTGATGCTGTTATATCCACTTTATTCAAGAAAACTAACAAAAGATTGCTATGGAATGATACTGCATCGCCTCCAATTACGGAGAATTTTGTGCCAGGTATTTTCCTAAACACTAGAGCTAAATCAGGAACAAGACATGGTCATGGACCTCAAGGGGCTTATATTCTGCTGAAAGAAGCAGGTGATTACATGATCTTCTGAATGTTTAAAATAAGAAGGAAATATGTCACTGGTGCTTGAGAGAATAAGGAAGGTATACATCAATTAGTCTAAAGGGGACAATAAGCCTTTTTATCAAAGGTCACAGCAAAACTGAGACGTGAGGGAGAAATTAAGAATTGACGAGGTGGCAGGAAACAGGGTTGACATGAAGAGTGGGAGAGGTTTTCTTATCAAAGTCTTAGAAAAACACTTATGCTTAAGAGACAGAAGACAGTGAGAGAGCAAGAATGAGAGAGAGAGAGAGAGAGAGAGAGAGAGAGAGACAGACAGACAGACAGACAGACAGACAGACGGGGAGAGAGAAGCAAAGGTTCGGTAATGATTTCACTAAGCACAAGAAGGAAAATTTGCAAAATTTAAACAAAGATACCACACTGCACTTGCACTTTAAGCCAGGAATGGTGACATACATCTGTAATCCTAGCACTCAGAAGTTTTAGGCAGGAGGATTACAAATTCAAATCCAGGTTGGCAAGACTGTCTCAGGAAAACAGAGAGAGAGAGACAGAGAGAGAGACAGAGAGAGAGAGAGAGACAGAGAGAGAGAGAGACAGACAGAGAGAGAGAGATACAGAAAGAGAGAGAGAGAGAGAGAGAGAGAGAGACAGAGAGACAGAGAGACAGACAGAGAGAGAGAAAAGACATTAGCTATAATGGAGGAAGACTGGGAAGAGGATAAGCAAGACCATAAGCAGATCAGTTAGAAAGGTCCAGCAACTCTGCAGACAGGGGACAGTGGTCTTTGAGGAAAGGAAGTGATAAGCAGTGGGGATGGGAAAATGAAAGGATCCAAGATGGACTAAAGAGGTAGAAGTATTGGACCATGGTTTTATTTATGGAGAAGCAAATGAACTAAATCCGAGGACTTCTGGGCCTTCTTAATTATTTAACTGTTTTACATAGTGGGCCCAGTGACTCCCTCCCTATGGTACATTTAGAGAACTTTTAAACTATAAAGGAACAGTTAAGGAGAATGTGACTAAAATAACCAGTGTAGGAATACAGCCTTAGAGGACAAAATCTTCTTTCAGGATGAGACAATTTATAAGCAATGAAAGCAGAAGCTATATTTTAATGATCTTTACAATTTACCATTGTTTTAAATATTTCCATAGGGATCACTGATTTTCCCACCTATCCAATCATAAATACACATAAGTCCTATAAGTTATACATAATAGCCAACAACTAAGTCCAGAGGTGTCTGACAAGTCATTTCAAGTGTAAGGCCTGAAATATCTTAGAAGGAATATGTTTTATGACATTAGGAAAAAATCATTGTTCTTTCTCTAAATTATCCAAGGAAATCAGTGACTAACTGTTCCATGTGCATATTTTTGCAGACTAAAGGTAAAATCTCAACTTCCCAACATGTCTAAACCACAAATTGCTCTTTTTCACATAAATCATCCTTCCTCCAGAATTCAAACCAACCACATACAATATTGCCATAGATATTCTGTTAAAAGAATTCAGATTTTGCTCCTTATAGTATTAGATTACACGAGGCTAACTTAAACTCACTCTAATTACCTCTGACCTTGGGGAAAAATGCTTTATAATTTCACAATAGTTCACTCCAAAAGCTATTTCAAACTTTTGTTTTTAAAAAGTAATTGTACAATATATTTTAAGGCACAAAACATGGTGTTACAGGAAACACGGATAGTACAAATGTTACTCTTATGAAGTTAACCCATCATCTCGTAGTTACCTCACACAGTTACATACTGTTCCTGCATTTGTGGTATTTAACAGCTGAAGTGTCACTTAACATGAATCCTATGTACAATACACGTTCTACCTTAAATGTCCAGACTCGCCCATACTGCATAGAGTTATTTTTGTATTATCTGACCCACAAATCTTCTAAGCCTTATGAGTATTTGTTCCAATAAAACATTCTCCCTCCACTTGTTCAACTCCCTTATTTGCTTTTCTTTTTCTGATACAGGTTTTGTTTTACTAAAGGCTGATTGAAAAACTTGTATCTTTGTTCTTCCCATGAAGTCTCTTTCACCAACCCTATACTACTGTATCTTCTGCTCAATTGGAATCATGCAGGAGACTGGGAGACTGAGACTGGACCTCACCTGGAAGAGATGTGTGCAGTCAAAGATAGCAATATGAACACAAGAGACTTTCCCAAGTGGCCTACCCCACAGTCACTAGTTGGTGAGTGAACCAGGGTGGTGACACTCTGCACCCAGTCACAGAGAGTAGCAACTGGAGGGCAGGACCACCATTTAGTGTAAAGTGCACAGAGGCTTACACTCCAACAAGCAGGACAGTCTTGGGGTTGCTTCAGGGCCAACTTTCCGGGGTGTAATGAGGAAAGGGCCATCCAATCACAGTAGACAGCTGACAGTTGGACAGCAGACTGGGGGGAACTCAGCTGAGAAGTAGGAGCTGGGACCCAGACTCCATTCCTGCAAACACTAAAAGCAATTTTTAGCCCTAACTATGAAGGACTAGAAGTGGTTTCCTGATCTGTGACTGGCGGCCCAAGCAGACAAGCAGCCTTGGGCAGGACAAAGGCACCACCACCTGCCCTGTGACCAGCGGGCAAATGGCCTTGGCCAGCTGCAACAAGGGCCTTCTTCTTGCCTTATTGTGAACTCACGTAAGACAAGTCAGAAGTATGGCAGAGATCAGCCCGCACTCAGCGGTGTTTCTACTGTAGACTTAGGGGTGTCATTCAGTATGGATTCCGGTCCACCTATGAGCTAACATTGAACTGGGAGCAAACTCAGGACCTTGCATTTGCCAGGCAGGCGCTGTGCTGCTAAGCTAAATTCCCAGCCCTAAAATGTTTTTGTTTTTAATTATTTTTTCTATTTTTTTAATTTTTGAAGGGGTTGTACTTTCATTGTTTGGTTTGTATTCTCTGTCCTGCCTCTCTCTATCCTCACTAGCCATTCAATATTCTGAGATTTACAGATGAATGAGTCATGTCTCTAGTGTTTCTGTTTTGCATAAAAATTCTGTTGTTTTCTCCTTCATTCTTTCTCTCCTGTCCTCTTCTCCAGTTTCCCAAAGTTTTGGTGACTATCCTTAGTCCTTCAGCTTTGCTTCTACTACATTTTTCTTCAGCCATCACTCTGTTTTGTCTCGTATCCCTCTTAAATTCCACTTCTCCATGGTAAAATCAAACTAATGTTGCAGGCAGCTGAGCTAGTCAGAAATAATTATGGGCAGCAAGATAAGGTTAGGACCTCAATGGAGCTAGTACAGACACCTGGCAACTGTGGGGGAGACAGACACCTCCTGCTGTGGGCCAGACCTCAAGACAAAGGATCAAACAAATGAATCCACATCCCAAAGACTGATATTCTAATTAGTTCCTTCTCACTCTGGAGCCACTATCCCATCCTCCTAGGGGAAAGGTCACAGCTCCAAGAATGCCAGCTTCCTACATGAGTTGCTTTCCCATTTGTCTCTAATGTAATCAATTTTACTTGAACTGTTGATCTTACTGGTTAACTATAGTTATGTCCCACCTTATACCCATCTGCCTTGTGAGATTCCAGTCCTCCCCCACCTTTAACCCCTGGTTTTACTCTATAAAAAGTCCCTGGAAGGATAAAGTGCCCGGCAACCCACTCGGGTCCCTTTCTGTCTCTCCTCAGACAGAATCTTTCTTTCTCACAATAAATATATCCTACTCTTCACCTCTGTTGGTCCTAAAATTTATTCTTCAATTTTAGAGAACACAAACTCGTACTAGACATAGTAGGTTGGAAGTTTCATTCCCCTATATCACTATCAAGGGGAAAGCCACTGCATACAAATTCCGGGTGTGTGTTGGAGGTTGTTATATGACTCTAAATCTTGTTTCTACGATTAGAGATACCAAATTACTAGTTACTACAGATTATCAGTTACTAGATTGTGCTTGATGTTTTTATTACTAATTGTACTACTTTAGCCAAGATGTCATAATTGTTGTAACCAGTTGTTTACATTTGTATGATAACATTGTGGTAGTCTGGGGTGACAGTCATGTTCATAGACCATACAAAGGACTGAGGGACAAACCAAATAGATAGCACCACATCATCTCCAATAAAGTGGGAAGACAGAATCTTGGGCCAAACAAAAAAAGCAATATGCCACTACACCTAGAAGACTTCTCTGACAAATAGATATTTCCTAGGGAAGTTTCAATACCAGTGATAAAGCTATCTAACATAAGGAAAAAACAAACAACACAAGAAACAAATTAAAATTTTTAAAAAATAGATCACCACAAGATGCAGAAGCAAAATGAAATTCCATGAAGGACACGAAAGTGCATAAAGGACAAATACAGTGGAAAATTAGATGGAAAATCAGAAGACATTCACCTGAATTTACTGGAATGACTCTAGGAGAAATCATACAAATATATGTGTATATATGCATGTATATGTGTGTGTATGTATATGTGTATTTGTGTGTGTGTGTGTGTGTGTGTGTGTGTGTGTGTATAGGGCTATAGAAGATATCAAAAACAGAATTAATCTCACAGATAAAAAAAAAGGTGATGACCATAATGGAAGATGTTTAAAAAATCTAGCCTAGATACAGATTTAAGAAAGAGAGGCATAGAAAAATAATGGAAAGCATAAATGCCCAACATAGGAAAGAACTAGAATACATGAAACAGATTCAAATAGATATCTGGGACACTGGAAAGTCCAATGAAAGTCTGCAAAACTATATGAAAGAAATTGATAGAATATCAGGCCTAGAAGACAGGATCTTGGTCAGTGATCATGAAATGAAAGAACTCTTAAAAATAGCAAGGGACCATGAAAAAAACAATCCAACAACTGCAAGACTACACAAAGAGGAGCAGCAGAAGACTGATTGGAGTAAGTGAAAATTCAATAGTCAGCAGAAATGACACTGAAAACCTGTTCAGAGAAATAATAGCAAAAATCTTCCCAAGCATGGAAAAAAGAATTTGACATACAAATAAGCATGTATAACTTCAACCAATCATGACCAAAATAAAGCTACACCAAGGCATAATAATAATCAAGTTTCCAGAAATTCAGCACAAGGAAAGAATATTAAAAACTGTTAGAGAAAAGAAACAAGTCATCTATAGAGGAAAAATCAGAATCACAGCAAACTTCTCAACACAAGCTCTCAAGTCAAAGAGAGCTTGAAGTGAAGTTTCAAGCTCTGAAAGATAAAACTCCCAACCCATATTGATGTATCCTGCAAAATATGCTTTCAGAATGAATGAGAAATAAAGAAGTTGAAACAATTCCAAACACACTCAACAAGTTTATCTTTGACAAAGGTGCCAAATATGGTTACTGGAAGAAAGAAAGCCTCTTTAATAAATGGTGCTGGAAAAACTAGCTTTTGCCATACCAAAAACTAATACTAGACTCATGTCTATCACAATGCACTAAATTAAAATCAAAATGTGTCAAACATTTAAATATTAAAACAGAAACCCCAAATCTGCTAGATATGACAATAGGTAGAAGTCTTAAAGACATAGGTGTGCACAAACACTTCATGAACAAAACCTCAGCTGCATGGGAAACACTAAAAAGAATCAGCAACTGAGATCTCATCCTTTTACTTCTGTGCAGCAAAAGAAATCACCAATAGAATGAAAAGACAACCCACAAAATGGGGGGAAAATTTAGCCAATTGTCCTTCAGACAAAGGACTTCTATTTAGAACATATAAAGATTTAAAAATAAACAGATACCCCCAAATTTAAGCATCCAATCCAAAAAATTATCTTTCAGAAAAAATGGGCATCTGAAATGAAGACACACTTCTCAGAAAAACTACAAATGACACATAAATACATGGAAAAAATGTTCATCAGCAACCATCATTCAAGCGATACAAATTAAAACAATGCTGAGATTCCATCTCATCCCAAAAGGAATGGCTATTATCAAAGCGTCAACCAATAACCCAGGTTGGCAGGACTGTGGAGAAAAGGAATACTTCTCTACTATGGGTGGGAGTGTTGACTGAGACAACTACTATGAAAATTAGTGGTGAGATTCTTAAAAATCTAGGACTAGAAGTTCCAACTGACCCAGCTATTCCCCTTCTTGGTCTCTTTCCAAAAGAGTCAAAACCATTATACCACAATGATGTATACACAGTTTGTAAATTCATAGCAACACAAGTTTCAAATAGCTAAACCTTAGGAAAAAAATACCCATCAAACAATGAATGGATAAAAAATATATGGGCTTTTTTAATGTAGTGGAGTACTCAGTCTTAAGGATAAACTTGAGGCATTTATGGTTAAATGGATGGACCCTGAGACCATATATTCTTAAGTGAAATATATCAGACATGTATTTGTAAATATCATATTGTCTCTCTGATGTGAGAAACTGAAAATGTAAATAAGAATCACAATGTTTAATAGATATTGTAAAACAGGAAGTAATTGTTCAAAGGGAAAGGGAAATTGGATGGGGAGGATGGAAGGGAAAAGAAAAAAAAATGAAAAAAAAACTTTAAATAAGGAGGGCAAGAAGGATCAAAGAGAGGGAAGGGAATGAGAAAAAGAGGTACTAAAATATATTATGTACAGATACAAACTCCCTATAATGAATGTGATTGTTACACAAATCTAAATTGTACCAATAAACTTAAATTTTTTAAAAATGAATCATACAAGATATTGAAAATGTTAAGGGGTGTGGAATCAGACATTTATTTATGAACAATTATAATTCTATACATTTTTATTGCTTTTTCAATACACAGCACAATTTATGCAATATTCCTGAAAATGGGGAAATTTCCAAAGATTCAAATAAGGAAAAAGCGATGATTTGAAGACTGACTATATCAAAGTTTCCAACTACTGGTTCCCTGACAATGGTACTTAAGCGAACTTCAGATCAAGACTTAGCAACAACAGCAAAACTCAAAAGTTAAGTCAAGTTTGGCAGAAATGAATCACTTATGAATTATAAACTAAGGTTTAATTGCATGTTTACATAAATAATGGCAGGCTGAAAACAAACAGAACTTCATCCACATACCATAAAAATTCAACTCATCTGTTTCTTTTGGCTTCCTCTTTTGTTCAGCACTGGCTTTAATTCCTATAATTAGGAATTAAAGATTACTTAGGAAATATAAAACAGTTATAAAGTTTAACTGCTTTAGAATATTGTGCGAAACAATTACTGCAATTAATTTTATGGCATGAATTTCATAACTTAAAAATGTTTCTTTTAAAAATAACTTTGTAAGTGAAAACAAAGCAAAGCATCTTTCTAGGCAAACCATGAGCAATAAAAACGCCTTCTTATTTAAAGATAATTAACACTACTTTTAATTTTATCTCTATCCTTTTGTCTTATCATTCAGACACTTTTGACAGACTTTGCTCTGATAATAGCTGACTGTTCTTTTTGATATAATCACTCCCTTCTCCAAAGGACAGGCCAATATCTTTGGTGATTAGCAAGGGACAGCCCTGTCTATCTCGATTAGTCATGGGTACTTAGCAGTTCACTATTTGCATCACCACTAATTGCAGCAAAAGAATTCATCTGGCCTCCTTTCCCCTTTATGTTTTCTTTTCTCCTCAAACAAAACAGGGAAGCAAGTCTACCTCTGAGGTGAAATGGCTATGGTAAATGTGCTGTGTTTCACATAATCATTATTTGAAAAAAAATACTACTTTTAGTTTTCTTATTTTTCTTTTTTATGAAATTCAGGTCTCACTAATTTAGTAACTCACACATTCCCTATATTTTAAACTGCTAATATTTTTTGAGGATAGTGACTACATAAATGCTAAACTAAGGAATATTGTGTCATCAGCAGGGTACTTCAATATTTTTATTTGAATTTGTTTTCAAAGCATCGTTTGTCTATTAAATATTAACAGGTTAACAGAATACATTTAAAAATAATACCTGTACTAAACCAAATAATTGTTATAACTCAGAATAGTGCACATTTACATTAGCAAAATATTTATTTTTAGAGTATTTTAGCCCATTTTTACCAAATAGTATACTTCATAGGGTAATGACTATAGTTAAAAAATTTCAAAGTTTTACTAATTTAGGAAGTAAAACTATATAGATTATGGATGATATTATATAAAGAATTGTTCAATAAATATTGATACTATTCTATCAATTTCTAACTTCATTTTCTGTTATGTGAATGATCATAATAGAAAATGAATATGAACCTGGTGTGTCACCTAAATGTTGGAAGTTCACTGTGTAATATATGGCTCATACATCAAAAAAAAGAAAATAACAAAAGGGTAGGATTAAGATTGTGCATCTCAGAAAGGTCAACCTCACATTGTGGGTAATAAAGTACCACAGGTATATGCAAGACAGCAATTTAATTGCAAAGTAAAAATTAAGATCAGTTTATGTATCTATAAGTCATTTTAGATATATGAAAATCAAGAAGAGTGACCTTTGGAATCACTGACAATGGATGATTGAAAATCTCAAAGTAGAGGGTCAGAGTCCAGGTGGCTAGGAAGAATATGTGTCATTAAGCATAGTGAACTATCATCCGGGACCTTTGCCTTGTCTCCAGACCACAGTGCCATTTAACTATTTAACTACTGTTAGTCCCATGTAATGCCCAAGTCTTCATGTAATGAAATACCTCATTTCTAGTCCCAACGAGGTAGCAGTGTAACTGGGCTCACACTCATCTCTTCGGAAGTCTAAGGTCCCTTTATTACACAGGGATGCCTCTCAGTTCAAAGTGGCAGGCCAAGCTGCATTGATATTATAGCTAAAGAGGGAAATGGATAAAGTCAAGAAAAAAATAAAGTTTAAATCATAACTAAAAATTTGGAAATAAATTTTAAGAATTAAAACCAAGATTTTTTCCAGATGTTAACTTTAAGTATTCTTATAAAAATCAAGTAATCAGAAAAAATAAATTTGCTTCCCAGATTTATTTTTTAAACAAGTTACAAGGACAATAGCCACAACAGTGAATTTGAAACTTTCAAAAAAGTTTTAGTAACAATTTATTCCAGAAGAGCTGTTCAATCATCCATAGACTAACAGAGTTAAATTTAAACACATGTAAATATGATATGAATAAAACCAAAGAAAAAAGGAAGCATTTCCAGCATGTTATATTGAAAATTCAATAAATGAAAAATACAAATACATTGTCAGGGTAACAGTTACCACCTTTTACATGGTCTCTGCCTTCTTTAAGTGCATGAAAGTCTAATGATTTTTCTGTGAAAGGGGAGAAATAAATGAATTCATAATTAAATCTTACTTCAATTATTAAAATAATTATTGTATTTTAAATCGTAAAAAATAGACAGTTGAAAGAAACCCACATACACACAACATTTCACTCTAAAGGGAAATGTAAAATGTATACATGTGACTAATAACCACATAAATGTGACTTCCTACAAGTTCATAGACCAATTATCTTCAGCAAGATGAACTAATTAAATTTAACCAGCTATAATGTAAGAGTAGACTGTGTAAAAGAATGCTTTATAGAGTAAAGAACAAGGAAATTGCAGAAGCTCTCTGAGCATAAAGTGTAATTTTGTAAGGATAACTCTCCTATGGTAAAAATCGTGAATGGATTATAGGTATACATCATAACATGAAAACAAAATTAAACGAAGCATCTTGAATAATGCTAATCATATGTTCTTGTAATGTAGCAACTAGCTGGAGACTGTAGAGTTAGTGTTCTCATGAAGACAGAAAAAAAGTATATTCAATGTGGATCTGCCATGTCAGAAGAATTCTCAACATATACCATAAGGCAGCATATACACCCTAAGAGAGAGAGTTTCACACTAGCTAATAAGTTGCCTTGGATTGAACAAGGATAAATTTAAACCCTAACATCATTATCTTTAAATCAGTTTTATTGAGACATGACTTTTGTACAATAATCAGAACCAATTGAAAATACACAATTCGATGTGTTTAAGTGAAATACCTGTGAAATTACCTGTGAAATTATCTTCAAAATCAAGACACGGAACATACTCACCTCTACTTACAGTGACTTTCTGTACGTATACATCCAGTGAGAGTAGCTTTACTATTAGTAAAAAATACTATGACTCTTTTTATAGATAGATATGCCCATTATATTGGATAAATATTGAAGCATAGAATAGATGGGTTTTCGGTTAGACATGTATTTTATCATTTAAGAAAATATCAAACAGCTTTCCGCATTTCCTACTTGAGTGAATAGGTGTTCTGGTCATTTAACATACTTTCTAGAATTTTATTTTTTCAGTCTTTTAAATTTTAAGAGTCAGGAATTTAGCTCAGCAGTATAAGCACCTGCATGGCTGGCATGAGGTCATGAGTTCGACCCATGATAGCAAAAAAAATATAAAATAAAATAAAATAAAATAAATTTTGGTCTTCTTTAATGAGTTTGTGTAGTAGTTTCTTCTTGTGATTTTAATTTAAGTTTTCAGATGAATAATGATATTGAGTTTCTTTCACTTGCGTTCAATTATTCAGATATCATTTTGTTTGGAAGTGTCTGATTGCATCAGTGGATAATTCTACTGGCTCATTTGCCTTTCATATGTTGAGTTGTAAGAATTCACTGTGTGTTCTAGAAACAAATCCTTTCATGATTATGTAGTTTAGGGATATTTCCCCACAATATATGCTTTGATAGGTAGTTTTCTTAATGTTGCCATTTAAAGAGTGTTGTAGTCAGGGATTGTAAGGGGAACAATTACAATCAGGACACAGAATTTATAATATTATTTTATGATGGTCACACAGAGTTAAGCACAAGAAAGTGCAGGAAATCTGTCCAAAACACTAAAGACCTAGAACATTCAACCAAGGTCCTGGATCCCACAGCAATGTCCTGCATGAGTCCAGATGAAGACCTAGAGCCTATGACAATGCCTCCCACGAATCCAACTAGAGATCTAGAGCCCAGAAGAAGGACTCACACAAGTCTGTTTTACGGATCCGCACTGGGAAGCCCAAAGGTCAGCAGCAGAAACTAGACCAAGACATGTTATCTTTCAAATTCTATGCCAGCAGTGTGAAGGATCTGTGCTGGTAGGTTGAGGATTCTACACTGGAGCTGAGAAGTCATGCTTAAAATGGACCAGGGCTGTCCTGAAAAGTACCACAGCCATCCTCAGCGATAAGGAGGTCTTGAACTCCTCCAAAGATAAGAACAATCGACTACATGCCAGAAAACCAGTGTGACAAGTTTCTCCTGGAGATTAAATAGGACGCATGTTCCCCTCTGGAGCCAGGAAGCGATGCTCAATATAAGCAAGCTCCCCCAAATTGAACACAGCCACCCTCATCAGAAAGGTCCCAAGCTTCTCTCATAATAATGGTCGAACTCATATTGGAGAAAGCTAGTCATGAAGAGCTCCTCCAGGAGAACCAATGGCTCAAAACAGCAAAACTTAGAGAAACCCACAACGCCTTCCTCTTCTTCTCCAAGTCTCTATACTGGCAACTTTCCTCAGGTGAAACATCTACATTCAGCACCATGCTGATTTAATTCAGCTGGTTTTTAATCCATAACATTCCACCCCTGGTCAACATGATAGCCATACACATTTTCTTTAACTATAGTCTTTAGTGACAGACTTTTGAAAGTTAACGTGTCTTGGTCTATTCAGGTTTACATTAATCCTGCAATTACATACACACAATTCTTTTTACACTTATTCCAAAAACCAAAAGCAAAATATTCAAAGGGTGACCAAGGTTCAACATTAAAGCACAATACTTTGATTAATTAATCTGGTTACAAACATATAAAAACAACATTAAAATCAAATTAAAAGATTACAATCACGGTCCTTGCTTCCCATTAACTTTGAACATGGCATGGCAAAACTAAAATATAAGGATCTCCTGCAATTCAAAGATACTCTTATCTTCAGGTGAAAGACTTCCATTCATTTCTCCATTGTCCTTTTCTGCTAAACAACTATGTTCTCCTCATTTTATCTTTGCAACCGATATATCCACTGGAACCTTCTTTCTAGCCAAATGTTTTAAATTACTCTACTGGCTCTTTTTGCTCTAAATTTCCAACATAGCTCCAGTCAAAAGTTCTCAGAAGTAACTGTGCTACCATCCTTATAATAGACTGCACTGAAATTTTTCTGCCACCTAGATATTGTCTCTAAACACAAGTAAAATGAAGAACAGTTCTCAGCCAAAGCACAATATACTATCTGGACTCTAGCAGCCATTGCGGTCCTTCTCAGCAGAAGCCTTCTGAGCTTCATCTTAACAGGCAGCATTTCCATCAGACTCAGGTTTTCTAGGCTCCAACCAGTCTCCAATATAGCTTACAGCATATAGGGGCTGTTTTTTTTGGCCAGCCCCTCAAAAACTTTCAAAATTCATTTCCAAGGCTCTTAAGCCACATGGCCAGGTAACATAACAGCAATAACACCACTCTCCTGGTATCAATTTCTGTCTTAGTTACTTTTTACTCCTTGCGAAGACAAAATATCTGATGCCCAGAGTTAGGGAAAGAAAGGTTTATTTGTTACAGGCTGGAGGTTTCAGTCCAACTTAGCTGGCTCCAAGTGACAGAGTGGCATGGCAGGGCGGCCATTTGTGGCTGGCTGCAAACAGCAAGGTGCAAATCAGCACAAGAGAGAGACATTCTTTCTACCTTATATCAGCATGAGCCATGCCACTCCTAGTCAGGTATAGCATTCACACCACCAATCTGAGCTCTAGACAATGAACCAATCACAAATGCTAGATTTGGTCGAGTCCATAATTGCATGAGGCTGGAGGGTCACTGACATAAACCATGACAAAGAGTAAGAGTTGAATTGCAATTAAATCCTATGTATCTGTTTTATTGTTCATTTTTTTATTACCTTTAAAAGAAATTATTATCTAACTCAAAGATAAAGTGCTTTTGCTGTGTTTCATTTCAGAAGGCTCATAGCTTAGCTTTTACCTTTGTAACTGTATTTGCATTGGTCTGCATTCTCTACAGGGTTCAGATGATCAGAGGTTAAATAAGCAAGTGATGGTCTGTTGATGATAAGGGACCCAGGAGAACCAATAATTGCTCAGTCTGAGAAAGCAGAAGCCTCAGAATAAGACAGAGGCCAATGCTACAGCCCCATACTAAGACCAAAGGCCTGGAAGTCTTCTGGAGCATTTCTAGTGCAAGTCTGAATTCAAAGGCTGAAGAACCTGGAGTCTGATGTCCACAGGTCACAACAATAGAAAGCATACCATCTCAAGAAGGGTCCCAAGAAAATGGTAGCTAGCTCTTCCTCAACTCCAAACACAGGCAGTTTAAGGGTTAACCTGTCACCTAACATAGTGCATATATCCTTTATGCAATTAGAAATGCACTAATTATTTTTCAAAAGGAGGATGTGAAGTTTTTAAGTGATGTTTGCTCTTCTCATCTCACAACTTAAATACTATGATGTAAAGTTAGTAATATTTAAATAATGACATAAAGTCCATTGATATGTTACATGATAAAAGAATAAGAGAACAAAAACTGAAGATATTTTCTTAATGCATATGTGCACATGCACATATGTATTCTCAATAAAATGAGGAAGAAATACTCATGGCAATTACAGCTCTTGTTTCTCTATCTAGTCACATGATCAAGGCCAGTATTTGTAACTGCCTTCTACTATCCCTTTGTCTCCAGCAAGCACCTCAGGAGGTCATGGTCCTCTAATTGGTGTGGTGATCCACATCTCCATTCTTGAAGGAACTAGACATTTCATAGGCTTCCTGGATTTGGCTGTTGTAATTTCTCCATTACCCTTATTCACAGGCCATCAAGAGATGACCTAAGGAATCCCTTGTCCTCAAAATGTACTCTTCTATACTCATATTATGGAGCAATATTCCAGTTTGTCTTGATAATCTAGATGAATCACCCCACCAAGAGTGCATTTCCGTTCTTAGCCTGTTGACTCAGTAACATCAGAAGGTCAAAGTCTCCTGGTAGAAATATGCCCATTCTGGAACTAGTACTTCTAGGCCAACAGAGCTTACAGTCATGGGAATAAGAAGCAAAAAATTTTTAAGGGGTCAGTAGGAGTAATGGTGAGTGATGCCATTCCTATTTCTACTTCTTGATTCCTGGAGCCATAATTGCTGGCTATGGGAGAAATCATACCATAGTTGGATTCAGGGGCTATATGGTCTTCTAGAAAGTCTTGTCACAGTCTTGAAAATGTATTAACACCTGTATGTCTTTAGTCAACTTGTTCTATTAAACCCGATGCTTAAGCATGATGGGAAACATGGTCAGAGTGGTGAGTTTCATGAGAATTAACATCTTGCCACACTTGGTCAAAAGCAATGTTGCACAAAATCAGATGGCATGTAGGGCCTTCTCTAAGTCCACAGGTGGCAGTTTCCACAGGAATATTATGTGTAGGGAAGACAAATTCCATAGGTAGCAAAAGTGTCTATTCTAATACAGATAAAATATTGCCTTTTCCACAGTGGGACTGGTGCAATGTAATCAGTCTATGAACAGATCAGTGACTGGTCACCATGGGGAATGCTCTCCTATGCAAGATTCAGTTCTAGTTTCTACTACTAGAATATTGGTCACTTAGTTGTAGTCATAGCCAGGTTAGCTTTGATGAGCTTGCTGAATGCATGCATAACCCTTCATGTTGGCTTCCATGACTATTTCAGTCATGAACAAATTGGAATGGCTACGAGAAGAGACTGAGTGCTAGCCACAGAAGGAGCCATACTACTCATAGAATCATAAAAGTCCTTAACGATTTTAGGGTTTACTAAGATTAGATGGACAATTCTATAAACTACAAAAGCAATTAGTCAATCAATTGTTAAACTTTTTTTAACACCTAGCAGAATCAATATTAATCTGGGTTCTCAACAGTACTGGAACCAAGAAAATGATTATAATTAGAAGATGAGATGTGTTGGATTGGGTACCATGTTAGAGATTGAATAGTCTCATGGTCATCTATAGTGTGGAGAGCCAGGAAAACTGGCAGCAGCTTAAGCTAAGAAGCCAAAAGACTCAAAGTGAGAAAAAGGAATGATGTAGCCTAATCCTGGAGAGCCACTGGAACAAGACTGCTTTCAAAGCCTGCATACCCTGCAGTTATGGGTCAGTGAATGATAGCGGCAAAAAAAAAAAAAAAAAAAAAAAATCAGCTCAAGAAGGGTCAGGCGGTAGCATGAGCTAATTTACTTCTTACTCCTGGTTTTCATTCCAGCTGGGCTTCAAGCCTATTACACAGTACTGCCAACATTCAAAGTGTATCTTCCCTACACAGTTTGCTGAGCCACGTGCCAAGTTTCTCTGGAAACATCTTCAGAGGGATGCTTTATCACTTTGTAGGCATCCCTCAGTTCAGCGAAGTTCACAACCAGGATTAATCATCACTGTTGGTTTTAAGATAATTTTTAAAATATGGCATGAGCTAAGCATGAGGATTGATTCCATGCACTCCATTCCTTACATTCTTCCCTTGACTGTGTCCTGTATTTGCTACACAAAAATTCCAAACTAATTAAAGCATAATACAACATGTTGTAAACCATTGCAACTGTAAATGTTTGTGAACAAAGAAAAGAACTTGAATGTCTAAATGTCCTAGATATAATTGTCAAAAATCAGTTTACAATATAAAGTTGAAGAATTTTTTTTTACTTTCTCTCCTGTTCTGTTAATGTTTGTCTGTTTTTAATAGCTAGGCACTGAAAGTGAACTATTAAAATTTTTCATTACTTTATGGAGTTATCCATATTTTACTGTAATTTGCACATTTTGAAATTGTTTTCCTTGTTCACAAACATTTATAGTTGCAATGGCTTATGATGCACAGTTCTGTGTTTTAATTAGCAGAACCTGATGTTTATCCCACAAAAGAAACTTTAGATGCCCTGCTAGTTTTTTGTCAAACATATGTGGGCAGGTCCTATCTTTCTGGGATAAACATGTGTTGTAATCTTTCATTTGTCTATTTATCTGTAGTGGGTTTGTCAAAATAACTTTATTTCTTGTTATTTTGAGTTAGCCATGGAAGAAATAATAGATTTATTTGTATCAACTTTCCTGGAAAAAAGGAAATCAAAAACTATTTCACCCTTCTTTTTGGATATAGCACTGGACAGTTCATTTGGCTTTGAATAACATGGTTGAACGTTTCACAGATGTACAAAACCTAAAAAAAAAAATGCCTTCTATTAGAACTGAGTCAAAATGAAGAGAAATATGTGCTTTTGCAAGTCATCTTTCTTGGGGCTGATTTGCATTCTGGGAAGTGACTGAAGATGTAAACCAAAAGAACTGGCCATATTATAATTTAAGACTTATCAAATCAGGTATTTTTGGTCTGGTTGGGCCAAAGCTTTAAGTTCCTGTACTGTGTTTTCTTGAAAGAGTTTCAATTCTTAACAGACAAATTAAATTGTGAAATAAATCAACCCTTGAGCCCAAACCTGACTGCTAAATGTGTATTCAGCTGCAAAGGCTCAAACATGGCCAAGAAAATCCGAGCATTTTACATGCAGCGTGTGGCTGGTGACAGCATTCTACTAAACGTGGGTTTCTACCACCTTCTACTTACTGCAGGACAAGATCCTTTGTTGATCAGCCAAGGTGGGCTAACTTCTTGTGGAAGAGACTGAATGAGTAAAATCAAAATTGTTTTACTCTACAGGTCTCCAATCAGTGTGGCTAAAGTCTCCTTTATGAACCTAATTTGGAGAGACCGCTTGCCTTCCAAATCTCGCTACCATTGGTGCAATATGCCGCTTGAGCCTGTGAAATTAATGCTCTAGTTAAATCGCTGCCTTGACAGAGATGATTCTTTAAACTATGCTTGGTTTAGACCAACAGCCAGCCTGCCAGTGCTACAGGGAGTGAAAGGAGATAAATTCAGGCAAGAATAGATGAGACAGGTCTATGTAAAAGAGCAGACCTTTACACTTAGGAACGGGAAACGGTTACAGCCAATATGAAACACAAAGCAGATTCTTAACATATACCTGTTTTTAATCATAGATGGTGAATTTGATGATGATGTTCTGGAGATTTATCAGGATTGATTTTTATATCTTAAATTATTAAGTAGAAAATGTCATCATATATATTTTTTCCAACAGCAAGATTTGCATTCATTATAAAAAATTTCAACAGAACTGATGTTTACACAATCAGTGGCACAAAATAAGGTTTTGTGGAAAAGTTATAAAAATAGAATTGAATAAGTGTTTTGAACTATATAAGTCTTCCAAAGAGCATCTGCTTCCAAAACAAAATGAATTTATATGCATTAAAAACCTGCTTAGGCAAGGAAGTCTTATTCTGATTCCTTTCTTTAATTGTTCAGGAAATATTTCTTTGCCACCTATCTGCTGATCTAGTGATACATTTATTAAAGCTATACTCGTTTCTAAAGTTTACCCACTGCATATACTTTAACACTTTGTTTACATTTGCATTCAATATTTTTGTTGCAAGAAATATTGGTATAAGAGACACTTTATCCTTTTACACCTTATCAAAAAATACAACAGCATAATATAAAGATCTCTTCTCTTGTAATGATATTGAGTGCTGAGTACAATAGGTTTCCCTTCATTGCCTCCCCCAGAAGACCGATGTGTATGATCAAGGGAGAAGAAGCAATGCTTTTGCTATAATGTCTCATGTAAGTTATCTTAATAAATCAAAATTTTTAATAAAATATTTTTGTTAAGCATTCAAAAAAATTTATTGGCTTTCTCTATGAACCAGACATGGACCTATGTGTTAGGCAATAGTTCTAGACATGGTCAACATGTCCTCACATCGTCTGCATAAAATACACAGACAGGCATGAGATAAGTACCAAAACATAACAGAAAGATGGGGGAAGGAAGTAGCAACCACAGAAGAATTCCTTCAAGAGCTGAGTCACGGGGCCAGATTTGAAGGACAAGAAGCCTTCTGAGCTCTGAGAAAAGAAGCATTCTAAGCGATAGTAAGAGGTGGAGCAAAGTGATGAGACAGGAAGAGCTAAGACAGAGTATGGCAAGAAAATTAAGTGCATGAGATGAGGGCAGAAAAGTAGGAAGGGCAGATGATACAGGCTTTTTAGGAAATGAAAATGAGTCAGGGAGCAGTATAGCATGACCTGCAATGTGTTGATATTTCTTAAGACTGTAAATAGATGAGGAAAAGAAATAAAACTAGGGTTTACTGTTAGGCACTTGACATAAGGTATCAAATGGATGACAGAGAACGTTTCTAGGACTTGAATAACTTAATAGAATAAAAGCATCAAATAGGAAAAAAAAGCCCATCTGGGATATATTTCATTAGATAAATGTTCATTGTATACTTACGTGAAAATAGCAACAAAAAATTTTAGGTAGGGGCCTTCCTTGGAATAAACACTTGAGGGTTTTAGTTATGGATCATGTTTCAGCTGTGGGTTTGGAAGACACTTCAAGGTTTATGTAATTTAGCAAAGAATGCCCAGGAACCAGCTCGAAGCCCTGGCACAATCTTTTGGTACATGTAGTAAGAGTAGTCGACAACATCTTGCCTTAAAACACGTAAAATTCATTAATCAATACATTTATATGTCCTCGTTTTTAACCTATACCTATTGAAGTTTATAATTTTATTCCTGTTGAATGAAGTTATATGTCTCTATTTCAAAAGAAGTATTTAAATTCTGCCTGAACTATTCTAAACTCAATATCAGAAAATAATGCAGTACACAGACAATACTGAATATTACAAGTATCCTCTTATATTCTATTTATACTTTATTGAAAGAACATCAATAGTGATCTAATTTATGGTCAGATAATATTGAAAGAAACAACAAGCTAGAGATACTCCTAGTCTCTTTAGTATGATAATGTACAATAAAAATTTTTAATTTGTATTACTTAACTTTTTCTCCTAAATGAAATTAAGATAAATTACACCTCTCCATCCTGGTTTTTTTTATAATTTTATTTAAAGAGGAAAAAACAAAACAAAATAAAACAGAATAAAGGGTAGCAACCATACAGTATTCCAAGGAAAAAAGGAAAAGTACAACAATAAAACCTAAGAAATTATTACTTGACTAATTACATACTGACTTCTTGGAAATAGTTGTTCAAATTACAAAGTTAAAGCATGTAAAGTAGACAT
>PVJX010019766.1:0-34369 GCA_004027295.1 Dolichotis patagonum | reverse complement strand
TTTATACTATTGTGTTATGTTTGATATTATTGTAATTGAAACTATGCTCAACTATAGCAGAGTAAGAGATATGGTGTTAGATACTGTTGATGTCCAGTTGACTTAATGTAAAGTACTGTGTTGCCTATGTTGTCCTCTTCTGATCTGCTCTGTACTGCCCCCTTTTGTTTTATTCTCTTTTAAATAAAAAAAAAGAAAGCTTCAAACAGCAGGATGGTTATACAATTTTTTCCCTCTCATTCAGTTGTTAAAACTGAAAGTACTTCAAATTCTTAAGAATAATTTTATCACCAGAGTACAACAGAAAGCATAATATAACCAATTTCTTTTTACAAATAGAGATGCACTCAAAATGGCTTTAATGCAATTTCTATAAACAAATCAGATCACGTTCATTTATGCTTAAGAATCAATGTGAGCATACAATATTATCCTGAAGAAAGCATGGGAAACCTCTCGTTCATGTGCTAAATAGGTCAGATATCCATTTTTACTTCATCAGAAGGACCTGGTTATATACATCTAATTCACAATAAGATGGCATATAAGTGGACTTTTATATACAAAAGTGGGCAAATAAATTGTTTTAAATCTTGAAAATACCGAATTTAAGGCTAAAGATATAGCTTGGCAGCAAAGCACCTGTCTGGCAAGTGAGAAGTCCTGAGTTCAATTGCCAGTACCAAAGAAAAAGAAAGAAAAGAAAAGAAAAGGAAAGGAAAGAAAGAAGAAAGGAAGGAAGGAAGGAAGGAAGGAAGAAAGGAAGAAAGACAGAAAAAGAAAGAAAGAAAGAAAGAAAGAAAGAAAGAAAGAAAGAAAGAAAGAAAGAAAGAAAGAAAGAAAGAACCTAAATTAAACACTTGCTCTATTATCTCTTAACTTACTTTCAGGTGAAATTTTTCTTGATTTTAGCTCTGTAAATATTGTATATAGTGGTATTGTTCAGACAATTGATTGCAGATGTCTTGTGCTCTGGGTGAATGATTTGGGGATGACAATGCACAATATATGTACCATTGTTGCCCCCCCCTCGGTTGACATGCTTTGAAATTTTGTTGTTCTACTTCTTCTTCCTCTTTCTTTCTTTCTTTCTTTCTGTCCTTGAATAAAATATATTTTTAAAAAATTTTATAAATCTTTCTTAGCCAAACAATCTAAACAGTCAACATTTAACTGAGGTAGATGAGATGGATGTTTCCAAATTCAGAGTCTCACAGAATCTTTAGCAAGTAAATAAATTATCTATGAAATATTTAATGAAGTTTATCTGGGTTAAAAGGGTTTAGTTTTCTAAATAAGTGAATTATTTTAAAAGCAACTACTCCCCGCCAATAGCCAAAGGGAGAGACAACAGCAGAAAGAAACAGGGCCATCATTCTCTATATTCTTTGTACTGGTGCTGCTTTTAAGCACATGGTCTTGGGGTGCAGCTTCTTCCTATTAACTCTGTTTGTTCACAGGTTTGATGGGGCCAGCTGGAAGACAGTGAGTTCATGCTCTGTCTCTTCAATACACCAATTGGAAGACAGGGTGTGCGCTCTGTGCCCCTGCATTGCATTCCAGAGGGCAGGCCTGCTGGAAGACAGTGACTTAATGATCTGGGCCTCCTCTATTACCTCCCCAGATGGCAGGGATGGCTAGAAGAGTGTAAGACTGATGGGAACCCCAAGACCCAGGACAACAGCCTGGTGCACAGATGCACACACACCTTTAGAGGACCAAGTAATCAGTGAGGCCAGTAACATGGAAGCATCTGAAGCAGTAGTGAAGAGACAGCAGTTGGATTCAAGAATTCCACTGACAAAAGATAAGTTCCAGCCCCCACATCCAGAAGCCAAGATTGGCTCCATATCCAGAGCATCTCAAAGATGTAACATAGACAATATCACAAAACCATAAGTACCAGAAGAAGGTAAGTTCTTAGGATGGCTATAAAAAACCAACTACATCTGGAGGACATCCCTGAGGAATGGACATCTCCTTTCCTCCTTGAAAGAGGCCTCAATGCTAGTGGTAGAGTGGTATCATGGGAGGTTGGTGAGCATCAACATAGAAGTCAAAATAAAAGAAAAAAAAGAAGGTGGAGAATAGCAAGAGGCAGGAGCAGATTGTGGCCCCAGACTTGAAACTCAACAAGATGAATCAAGCTGGAAGTCAAATACTGGAATTTTCTGAAATAATACTAACCGAAATTAAAAAGCTATAGAGAAAATGATCACTTGGGTACAAAAAGAAATGATGCTAAAAAATCAAATATATTAGAAAAGACACAAATAAAAGAATAGGTAAGCTTAGAAAAAGATGGAAACAAAAAAATGCCCAACATGAGAGAGGAATGAAATCTATGAAACAGATCCAAACAGAAATCCAGGAAATTAAAACCTCCATTGAAAGTATATGCAACAGATTGAAGAAAAAGATAGAATTTCAGATCTTGAACACAGAATTGCAACTAATAATTATGAAAATAAAGATAACTCAAAAATAACAAGATACCATGAGAAAACAATCCAACTGCTACAAGAAGAGACAAGGAAGAATAACATGGAATTGATAGGGGTCAGTGAGAAAACTGGAGATAGCACAAACACTATAACAACCATAAATATATATGCACCTTATAGAGGAACACACAACTATATAAGACAATTATTGGTAGACATGGAAAATCAAATGAGCAATAACAGTTGTAACAGATCTCAATACCCCATTGTCACACAGAGATAGATCAACCAGACAGAAAATAAGCAAAGAAACATCAGAACTGAACCAAACCTGTGAACAAATGCAGTTAATAGGAAGAAGCTTCACCCCAAGACCATGTGCCAGTGGCCTGGAGAGACCTGGCAAGCCCAGTGCCAGCCTGGAGAAGCCACACTCAGATGCCACACACCAGTAGCCCAGTCCAACCAGCTCAGAGAAGAAGCCATGCCCAGGAGCCCTGCTACCATTGGGAGAGCATTGGTGAACCATCATCCCATGTTTCTCCACCATTCCAGGAACCCCAATCAGAGGAAGCTAGGTGCCTAGTCCAATCCACTACACTGAGGGACTGGTAGCCAATGCAGGAAGCACCTGGGATTGCATATACTTTCAATGGAGGTTTTAATTTCCTGGATCTCTGTTTGGATCTGTTTTATCCCAAGAACTAATTCTGAGGAACACAGGAAAATACCAAGATGAAGGACCAAAATAAAATCTCATACCTCTAGCCACCACAGAACAAGTTCAGGAGACACACAGTAGAATTAAAGATCACACACCTGAAATTTCTGAAAAGATAACAAAAGAAACAACTTAGTTTTTACATTGTTTAGTCAATTTTATATGCCTATGTCTGATAGTCTGGACAGTTATTTTGAAGATAGCAAGAGGCATTATGATAGCCATTGCTGATTTCCTATTATCTTGTTTTGACGTACTGCATCATTTTCATTATTTTCTCTTGCTTGGGATCATTCTGTTTTATTTCACTGATTTTATTATGTCTGATGATACAGGCAGGTATTATGAAGCTAACAAGATACATTATGGTAGCCATTGTTGACTTTCTATTAAATTGTTTTGAAGTTCTGTATCACTTTCATTATTTTGTTTTAATTGGCTTTATTCTGTTTTATTTTGTTTGGTTTTATTTTCTTCAAAATAAAAAAAAAATTTTTTAAAGAAGATAAAAAGCTCCAAAATATGCTCTGCAGAGTGTGAGCCAGTTAAATCAGGAGAAGAAACACTATAAACCTTGCAAAGTGCAGGGAGGGCTGGTAAAAAGGCTCATAGTAGCCATGAGCTTAATAACCACCATATTTCCTATCTCCCACTCTAATGGCAGATCTAAACTGTCCCATCAAATACCTTATTGATCTCATGCCATAAAATTGGTATCAGGTGCAGAGTTCGGCTTGATCTCATGAAGATCCCATGCCAGAAGAATTTAAAACAGCATTCCCTGATTGATATAAGGTACATATCTCCAGAATTTCTCTCTGCTGTGTTCTTAATCCATGGTTACCAAGTCTCTGCAATTAGCAAGTCATGCCCAATTACCCAGCCATTTTGCCATGTCCTAATTCCCATCTCACTCTGCCTAGGTTCTGTGATGATGTTTTCTTTTACCTTTTAGATTTTTATTAGTTCTCCTTGAAGAAGCAAAATAGCAAATTATTCTAGATTCATGAAGACTGTATATCCTATGTATTTAGATCTTTAATGATATGCAACATAATACAAAACAAACAAAAGAAACTGATTTCTATGCCTAGGCGTGTTACTCTTGTGTCATACTAAAGCAGAGCTGGAAGAGACTTTGAAAAGAACCATGGGGGTTAGTGTTGGGGACTAGGTTGTGGCCTGCTTTCTCACTCATTCAGTTGTGAAGGGAGGGAGCCAAGGATGACAAACTGGCAATGGTTTCCTAAAGCAGGAGAGACTGCGGGACCTGCATTTGGAGGTGATGATTCTTCTGTGTACACAGACAATACAGACAGGGAAGGTATTTGGAATGGTGTCAGAGTTGGCATCTCTGTGCTACGATCTAAGTTCAAAGATGAGAGCCCAATAGTATGGTGCCCACTGATCTTACTGGCATTGCTTTAGGGAGATGGCTTTGGGGAATTTCAGGATGTGCCACTGAGGAGGCAGGATGTACTATGGAAAGTACTTGCCAGCTTGACTGTCTTCTGACTGCTGTCATGAGAGTTGAGTTTGTAAAAGGACAGAGTTTTGATATGGCTTACTGTAGGGATAGGATAAAGGGACACTTTGAAAGAAAGTGACATCTTTTCACAGTTGCCTAGCTGTGGTAAAGTTATAAAGCCACTGAGTTTATGACAAGGCTTGAAATCCAGGGTTGCCAGCTCCAAGGATGCTAAGACTTCCTTATCCAGTTACACAGGTGCAAAGCTGCCTCTGGGCAAATTATTGTTCAGTAACTGAGCCATAATGGGTCCAGTAATTCCTACCACAATGTTTCTTAGCTACTCCTTCTCATCAATAGCTTTTAATTCCAGATTATAAAATAGATCTTCTTCACATTCAAAGTCAGCAGGATTGAAATCTGCTTTTGTGTGGGGTAGGCTGAGAACGTTCTCTTTCTTTTTTTAAATTTTATTTTAAAGAGAATGAAACAAAAGAGGACAGAACAAAGCAGATCAGAAGAGAACAATGGAAGCAACACAGCACTTCACAAGACAACCAGATATTAACAGTAGCTACCATAATGTCTCTTTCTTTGAAATAGTTGAGCATAGCTTCACACACAATAATATCAAACATAACAAAATAGTATAAAACCATTCAAGAAAATGAAAATACTACAGGACATTCTGAACCAAGTAATAGAAAATAAACAATGGCTACTATAATATCTCATTTTCCTTAAAAATTTTGTTTATACTATCACACATATTAAAATCCAATAAGACACAACATGATAGAACCAATGGTAATAGAAGAACAAAAGCATGGTAGGACTTCAAAGCAAGATGATATTAAATCAGCAATGGCTACCATTATGTCTTGCTTTCTTCAAAACAGCTGTTCATGCCATCACGCATAATAAAATCAAACAAAACAGAAAAAACCATTCCAACTGATGAATGAAAACATTATAAGGCTTCAAATCAATGTAATGGGGAACCATGATTACCATAAAATCTTATATACTCTTACCATTTCTTATACTAGGGGGACTACATGGTATTTATACATGTGAGTTTGATTTATTTCACTTATGAGTATTGTCTCAAGTTGCATCCATTTATTTATAAATATCTCATTGTGATCATTCTTTATAGCTGAGTAATACTCCATTGTATAAAAATACCACAACTTTTTTATCCATTATTCAGTTGATGGGCACTTAGATTGTTTCCAAGATTTGGCTATTACAAATTGTGCTGCTATAAGCATGGGTGCACATATATCACTATGGTATGATGTTTTCAGTTCTTCTGGGAATATGCCTAGAAGTGGAAAGCTGGGTCAAAGATGACATGATACTCTACATAAAAGACCCCAAAAACTCCATTGAAAAACTCCTAGATATAATAAATAAATTCAGCAATGTAGCTGGATACAAAGTCAATACTCAAAAATCAATAGCATTCCTATACACTAACAGCAAACACACAGAGAGAGAAATCAGAGAAACCACACCCTTCACACTAGCATCCAAAACAATGAAATACTTAGGAATTAATCTCACAAAAGAAGTAAAAGAGCTATACAGGGAAAATTATAATACCCTGAAAAAGGAAACCGAACAGGACCTCAGCAAATGGAAAGACATCCCTTGTGCATGGATAAGAAAAACAAACATTGGAAAATGGCCATTCTCCCAAAATTACTATACAGGTTCAACACAATCCCAATCAAAATACCACTAACATACCTCATAGATCTAGAGAAATCACTCCTAAAATTCATCTGGAACCAGAAGAGATCTAGACTAGCAAAGGCAATTCTAAGCAGCAAAGGCAAGGCAGAAGGCATCACAATCCCTGACCTGAAATTATACTACAAAGCTACTGTAATAAAATCAACATGGTACTGGAATAAAAGCAGACCTGAAGATCAATGGAATAGACTGGAAGATGCAACCACAACCACAAACTCACTCAACCACTTTATCTTTGATAAAGGGGCCAAACATGCTCACTGGAAGAATGACAGTCTCTTTAACAAATGGTGCTGGAAAAATTGGCTATCCATATGCAGAAGACTAAAACTAGACCCATGCCCATCACCCTGTACTAAAATAAAATCTAAATGGATCAAAGATCTAAATATTAAAACAGAAACACTAAACCTGTGGGAAGACAAAGTAGGTAAAAATCTCGAAGATATAACGGTAGATAGAGAATTCATGAACAAGAATCAAACCGCACGGGAAATACTTCCCAGAATCAATAACTGGGACCACATCTTATTAAAGAGTTTCTGCATGTTGAAAGAGATTTCCAGCAGAGTGAAAAGAAAACCCACAAATTGGGAAAAAAGTCTTAGTGAACTGTCACTCAGACAAAGGACTTCTGTCTAGAACTTATAAAGAATTTAAAAAATCAGACCCTCAAAATTCAAAGACCCAATCCAAAAATGAGCATCTGAAATGAATACACAGTTCTCAGATGAAGAAATACAAATGGCAAATAAATACATGAAAAAATGTTCATCATCTTTAGTCATGAGAGAAATGCAAATTAAAATCACACTGAGAATCCATCTCACTCCAGAAAGAACAGCCAGGATAAAAGAAAACTACCAACAATAAATGCTGGAAAGGCTTTGGGGAAAAAAGAACTCTTCTGCACTGTTGGTGGGAGTGCAGACTGGTGCAACTACTGTGGAGGTCACTCTAGAGATTCCTCAAAAATCTGGGATTGGAAGTCCCATGAGAACTTTCTGTTTCATGGCACTACTGCTGACCCAAATTGGAGTGAAGATGTTGTTGAGCAGTAGGCTTGCAAGGATAGCATCAATAAGGGGTGGCATTGTGGCTATACTTTGTGAGTCTGGAGAAGTTCATTGCATTATCATCCTCTGAACCACTCTTAAAATTCACTTTAGCTTCTGCTTCCTGATGGGCTTCTTGGATGTTCTCAATATCATCAGCCCACTCAATGGTTTTCTTTTCCAAACAAAAGTCATGACTTCTTGGACAACTGTAACCATTCCCAATATAGTAGCCACCATGTTGAAGTCCTACTTTCCCTCCACCTTCCTCTCACCATGCCCTGTGATGATGTTTTTAAATGATGCTTCTAGCAGCTAGTGATACTGATGAGAATGGAGCAGAGGGAAAGGTTAGGCTTAGATGGTGAGTAATGTTGACATAAAATAACAATTCTGCTTTAAAAAGGAAAATAAGGAAATAATTTATTTTAAGCCAAATATGTGTGACCATGACCTGAAAACACAGATTTAAGTTACACTGAATGACAACACAATGGGTAAATTTCTTCTATGTGTTTTAGATTTTATCTTTTAGCAGTCTTAACCTTAGGGTTGGTGTCAAATCAACTTCTAATTAGCTTAATAATATATTCTGAGAAGTTTATTAATTTTGAAATGTAGGTGAGATACAGAGGTTCATTACAAATGGCTATGAAAGGGATAAAATATATTCCAAAATGATTTTGGCCCTAGTCTGCTACATTGCATCTGTCTACAATCACAATGTTATAGTCAGCCAAAATCAAGCAGTCTGCAGGATATTTAATATAGATGTGGCCTCTTCAGAGAACTTCAGTTCACAGTAACCTGAGTGCCATGCTAAGAGCTTGGTCTTTTCCTGCCCCTGAGGGGAGAAACTGTTGGAGATGTCAAATGAGGTGGGCTACATAGGCAATCAGAGGAATACAGTAAGAGTATACAGGTAGGAGTTAATCCTCATAGGAAAACATGGACACAAACTTGGGTCCCTCCAGAAGGGAACAGAAGCCCTGTCTGCAAGGGTCCCACTACCAACCAGTCTAGCTGTCCATCAGAACAAGCCAATCAGGAAAAGTGCAGGATTATAGTCTCTAGTGAGGGAAGGAGGTAAGTAGAGGAAAGCAGAAAAGGAGGTACAGAAATGGAGGAAAAGAGATGAGAGATAGGCCCATTTAAAATGTTAGCTGAAATTTTCTCTGATATTCCAAACACCCTCCTTCTCCCTACATGTTTGAAGGAATAGAGAAATACTCTTATCTCTTTTCTTGACATGCTGGAAACTGATTATTCATGTGGGGACTCCCAAGCTGCACAATTCAATGGGCATCTCTTACAGGCTCACCTCTTTCTCTGTCTAGCTACCACTTCATCAAGCCCTCTGGTATCTGGCACTGCTAGGAGTTTCTGTTGAGAATATTATCTTAGGTTTCTGACTAGCCCAGGATATAAGCCCAATGGTGAGTTTCTTAAACTCTAAATCTCAGCTTGTGGGGCAAGGGATTTAGCTCAGTTGCATAAGTGCCTGCCTGGCAAGCACAAGGTCATGAGTTTGATGACCACACACACACACAAATATCTCAGCATGCTAATCATCAGAACAAAGGTTATAATATTATCTATTATATAAAGTGGTTTTGAAAGATTAAGGGAGATAATGTATGTGAAGTTCCAGCTGCCACATTAAGAATAACAATATTCTTATTGTCACTTTTAGATAGGTGATGATTGATAAAAGAAGAATAAGACAACCTCAAGACAAGATTCTGGGGCTTTTTAAAAACCTTATGAACAGGTTTTCCCACTGAGATAGACTTGTTTAGAATAACACCATCTATACCCAGCTGGTGCCCAAGCCTGGGTATGTATGACACAGTGAGGACTATGGAATATGAGCAGAAACAGGAAGCTCATAGACTGATGATTCATTCAGGTACCATCCCAGTGAGGCAAGTCAGTATCTGCTTCAAGAGCAACATGAAAGCCTTTAACTAAGTCAGGATTGGGTCCTTAGAATGAACAGTTCAAGATGTGTTTGGCAGCATATTAGATTGAAGAGCTGAATTTCAGGCCAATCTCTGCCATGAACTCACTATGTGATCCTAGACAAGTGATTTCCTTTTTGGATACTTATTTTTCCACCTATTCAGTAGGAGAATTGGACAAGGGCCTCATCATGCTCTAAAATATTGTATTTGGAAAGATCTGATGCCTAAGAAAGACAACGGAGTTAGCAACAAATGAGGTAAGAATCTAGAGGTAACTGAGAGAAAAGCAAATCTCTCTCTCTCCTCTCTCTCTCTCTCTCTCTCTCTCTCTCTCTCTCTCTCTCTCTCTCTCTCTCATTCTCTCTCCCCTAGCCCCCAACACTGCCTGTGTAATTTTGTATTTTCTAGGCCCAATGTACTTCCTCCTAGAGCCCACCCCCACCTCACACAGCATTGTTTGGCTGTTTGTGATTTCTTTCCTCTTTTTAGCCTGTTGTATCAAAGTTCATTTGTCCACAAGCCTAACTACCCCCACCCTCCAACCCTACTACTCAAAGAGTGCCTCCTTCTTAGAAATCCAGGGCTCATTCAATTCAATTCTCTGTAGACATGGCTCAGCACAAAACCAAGTAACCAATCATCCCAGTGTGCCTAAGACTAAGAGTATCATGGGATACAGAACTTTCCATGATAACATCAGAATAGTCTGAGGCACACTGATGTGTCTGATTACCAGCTGACCCACAGTTGAGTGAGAAAACACTAAACTAAGCTAGGGATTTAGCTCAGTGGCACAAATGCTTGCCTGGCAAGAACAAGGTCATGTGTTCAACTCCTGGTACCAAAAAAAGTGCTTAATTAAAATATGAATGGAAAACTTGGTATAAAAAATACATCTCATCAGTAATGAATTTTCATCCTAGCAGAATAGGATCCATAAATTGTTTACATGGTAAGGCTGCAACAAGCATGTACAGAACTGAAGAATTTGGAAAACATTTTCTTCATCATAAGCCCCATGGATTCTCACAAAATCCTGTGAGCTCATTAAAGAGGAAAACCTAATCCCATTTTCACTAGCCACTGAAGTGCAGAGAGGTTAATACATGGATAAATAAACCAAATTCATGGGGAAGAAGACTCAGTATCACAAAGATGGCATTTCTTCATAAAGTAATCTGTAACTTCAATGCCATCCCAAACAAAATCCCAACATGAATTTTCTTGGGACTGAATAAACTGATCCTCAAATTTTTACAGAATAATAAATGGCTAAGGTACCCAGGAGAATTTTAAAAAGAATAAGAGTGGAATGGCTGTCATAAAACTATCAAGACTTATTTTAAATTTATAATAACATTTTTAAAAGAATGATAGTAGTATAATGGAACAGAAAGATTAATAATGACATTAAAATTTCATATATGACAAAAGTAGCATTAAAAATCCAAGGGTATAAATGAAATATTCAATAGATGGTTCTGTGACTAGAGATAGACTACATGGAGATGAGGAAAATTAGATTTCTGTGTTATATAATACATAAACATTTCAAAAGGATTAAATATGTCAATATTTAGTATTTTAAAGCTTTATAACTTTTAGGAAACTATCAAACCATGAAAGAAAAAAGTGTATGCATCTGATCACTTTCAACTGATAAATTTTTTTTAATCCAGCCCCAGTTCACTATGCCCAGCTTCTGCCTCTCAAATTAGGGAGCCAAGAGCCTGCAGGGGAGTTGGGACTACACGAAGTGAGTCCCATTGCCCCAGGGAGAGTTGGAGACCTGTGCTCCCAGCAATCAAGTTTCTGGGGAGATACAGGGGATGCTGGACTGGGCCCATCAGGTTCCAGGGCCTCAGTCCACCATGCCCAGTGGCTTTCTTTCAGTTCAGGAGGTGGAGACCACACAGGAGGACTCTTGGCCTGCTTGGGCTGGCCTGGGAAGAGCTTAAACCAGCATTGACAGCAGCTGAGTTCATATCTGCCCACGTAGCACAGGTGGTTGTGCCACAGGGGTTCTGCCCCTGGTTCTGCATGCCCAGCTTCCACCTCTCAACTTAGGGAGCCAAGTGCCTGCAGGGAAGCTGAGACTGCTCCAGGAGCCGAGGATGCAGGAGGTGATTCACCACACACCTATAGGAAGCTTTGGAACACTACTCAAAGCAAGAAAATATAGAAAAATGACTAAAGGAAAGACCAAAAGGCAGGCTCAAATCTCCAGCCCTTCCCAAGAAAGACTAAGAGTCATGTACATAGAAGAAAAATGAAACCATACACCTGAAAGGACTGAAATGATATCAACTGAAATAAAGAAACAACTAGGGGAAGCTATGGAGAAATCCAAATTAGAAATAATTGCCCAGGTAAAAGAAGAAATGATAAAAGTAGTGAAAGAAATAGTGAACAAATCTAGTGAAGACACAGCTAAAAAATTTGAGGAAAAAAGCAAGCAAATAGAATCCCTGAATGAACACTTTAAGAAAGAAACAGAATACATAAAGCAGATTCAAAGAGATATACAGGAAATCAAAAATTTTATTGAAGGCTGTCAAAGCCACCTCAATAAAAGTGAAGATAGAATTTCAGACCTCGAAGATAAGATCACAGCTAGTGAACAGGAAAGGCAAGATTTTTTAAAAATAACAAAGAACCAGGAAATAACAATTCAACAGGTGCAAGATGATGCAAAGAAAAATAACATAAGATTAGTAGGGATAAATGCAAAAGAAAGGGACAGCCCAAATGATATCAAAAGGATATTTACAGAAGTAATAGCTGAAAGCTTCCCAAACATGAGAATGAAAACTGACATTTGGATCAGTGAAGCATATAGAACTCCAAATAGCCATAACCAAAATAAAACTACACCCAGACACATAATAATCACCATGCCAGAAATCCACCATAAGAACAAAATAGAAAAGCTGTTAGAGAGAAAATACAGATCACCTATAAAGGAAAACCTATCAGAATTATGGCACACTTCTCAATGCAAACAGTGAAATCAAGAAGAGCATGGAGTGAAGTATTTCAGATCCTAAAGGAAAAACACTTCCAACCCAGACTGATGCACCCTGCAAAACTGTCCTTCTAAATGGATGGAGAAATAAGATACTTCCATGACAAAGAACAGCTGAAGAACTTCATGAACAGCAAACCAAGCCTACAAAGAATACTGAAAGACATTCTAGATACACATAGGGTAAAACCACCAAGCAAGGCAGACAATTACACAGAATGGAAAGGTAAAGATACAACAGCAGAAAGATAACATGTCAACAAAAAGCCAATATATAACAGTTACAACCATTAATGTAAATGGCCTCAACTCACCAATCAAAAGAAACAGACTGGCAGAATGGATCAAGAAACAACATCCAACCATATGCTGTCCACAAGAAACCCATCTTACCCAAAAGGAAACCCATAGATTGAAAGTCAAAGGATGGAAAAAAATACTTCATGCAACAGGAAACCAAAGTGAAGTGGGAGTAGCAATCTTGCTTGCAGACAATGTGAATTTCAAACCAAGAATGATCCAAAGAGATAAAGAAGGTCACTACATACTAGTTAGGGGAAAACTTCAAGAGGAAGAGATAACGATCTTAAATATATATGCACCAAATTCCAGAGCACCCAGTTATATAAAGCAAATATTAACAGCAATGAAAAATCAAATAAGCAATAACACAATTATAACAGGAGATTTTAATTCACCATTGACACAAAGGGACAGATCAACTAGACAGAAAATCAGCAAAGAAATAACAGAACTGTATCACACCTATGAACAAATGAACTTGATAGATGTATATAGAGTCTTCCATCCAACAACATCAGAATATACATTCTTCTCAGCAGTACATGGGATATTCTCTAAAATAGACCATATACTAGCCCACAGAACATATTTAAGTAAATGCAAAGGAATTGAAATTATCCCATGCATGTTATTGGGTCATAGTGCCATGAAACTAGCAATTAATGATAAAAGCAACTGCAAAAATCTCACAAACACATAGAAATTGAGTAATACACTCTTGAGCAATCAGTGGGTCATGGAGGAAATTAAAGAAGAAATTAAACAATATCTACAAGCAAACAAAAATACAAACACAACTTACCGGAATTTCTGGGATGCAATGAAAGCAGTCCTCAGAGGAAAATTTATTGCATTGAGTTCCCACATCAGGAAGAAAGAATGAACACAAATAAAAAACCTGATGCCACAACTCAAATATCTAGAAAAAGAAGATCAAGCCAAGCCCAAAGCCAAAAGAAGGGAGGATATTATAAAGATTAGAGCAGAAATTAATGCAATAGAGACTAAGAAAACAGTTCAAAGAATCAAAGAATAAAAGAGTTGGTTATTTGAAAGAATAAATAAAATTGATAAGCCCCTAGCCAACCTTATTTTAAAAAAGGAAAGAAAAAACTCAAATTCATGCAATAAGAATGAAAAAGGTGAAATTGCTACAGACTCTGTGGAAATAGAGAAGGTCATCAACACCTATTTCAAAATAGGTTCAATAACACAGAAGAAACAGATTCCTAGATACATATGAACTACCAAAGCTGGATCAGGAAGATGTAAAATTGCTGAATAACCCAATTTCTATTAATGAAATTGAAAATGTAATTAAGTCCTTGCCAACGAAGAAAAGCCCAGGCCCAGATAGATTCACTGCGGAATTCCACAAGAAATACCAAGAAGACTTAATTCCAACACCCTTCAAAATCTTCAATGAAATTGAAAGGGAAGCAATTCTTCCTAAGTCATTCCTGGAAGCAAATATTACTCTAGTACCAAAACCTGAGAAAGACCCAACTAAAAAGGAGAATTATAGACCAATCTCCCAAATGAACATAGATGCAAAAATTCTCAGTAAAATATTGGCAAACAGGATGCAGCAAATCATCAAGAAGAATATACAGCACGACCAAGTGGGATTCATCCCAGAAATGCAGGGATGGTTCAACATATGTAAATCAATAAATGTGATCCACCATATCAATAGAACCAAAAGTAAGAACCACATGATCATCTCTATAGATGCAGAAAAAGCTTTTGATAAGGTCCAACACTCATTCATGATAAGAACTTTACAGAGAATTGGAATAGATGGTCTTTACCTCAATATGATAAAGGCCATCTATGACAAACCAACAGCCAGCATCATATTAAATGGCCAAAAACTGAAAATCTTTACCTTAAAATCAGGCACAAGACAAGGATGTCTCCTATGACTGTCCTATTCAACATAGTACTGGAAATACTAGCCAGAGCAATTATACAAGAGAGAGAAATAAAAGGAGTAAATATAAGAAAAGAGGAAGTTAAATTATCATTATTTGCAGATGACATGATACTTTACATAGAAGATCCTCAAGACTCCATTGAAAAAGTCCTAGATATAATAAATAAATTCAGCAATGTAGCTGGATACAAAGTCAATACTCAAAAATCAATAGCATTCCTATACACTAACAACAAAAATACTGAGAGAGAAATCAGAGAAACCACACCCTTCACACTAGCATCCAAAACAATGAAATACTTAGGAATTAATCTCACAAAAGAAGTAAAAGAGCTATACAGGGAAAATTATAATACCCTGAAAAAGGAAACCGAACAGGACCTCAGAAAATGGAAAGACATCCCTTGTGCATGGATAGGAAAAACAAACATTGGAAAATGGCCATTCTCCCAAAATTACTATACAGGTTCAACACAATCCCAATCAAAATACCACTAACATACTTCATAGATCTAGAGAAATCACTCCTAAAATTCATCTGGAACCAGAAGAGACCTAGACTAGCAAAGGCAATTCTAAGCAGCAAAGGCAAGGCAGGAGGCATCACAGTCCCTGACTTGAAATTATACTACCAAGCTACTGTAATAAAATCAACATGGTACTGGAATAAAAGCAGACCTGAAGATCAATGGAATAGATTGGAAGATGCAACCACAACCACAAACTCACTCAACCACTTTATCTTTGATAAAGGGGCCAAACATGCTCACTGGAAGAATGACAGTCTCTTTAACAAATGGTGCTGGAAAATTGGCTATCCATATGCAGAAGACTAAAACTAGACCCATGCCCATCACCCTGTACTAAAATAAAATCTAAATGGATCAAAGATCTAAATATTAAAACAGAAACACTAAATCTGTGGGAAGACAAAGTAGGTAAAAATCTCGAAGATATAACGGTAGATAGAGAATTCATGAACAAGAATCAAACTGCAGGGGAAATACTTCCCAGAATCAATAACTGGGACCACATCTTATTAAAGAATTTTTACATGTCAAAAGAGACTTCCAGCAGAGTGAAAAGAAAACCCACAAACTGGGAAAAAAGTCTTAATGGACTGTCCCTCAGACAAAGGACTTCTGTCTAGAACTTATAAAGAATTTTTTAAAAATCAGACCCTCAAAATTCAAAGACCCAATCCAAAAATGGGCACCTGAAATGAATACACAATTCTCAGATGAAGAAATACAAATGGCAAATAAATACATGAAAAAATGTTCATCATCTTTAGTCATGAGAGAAATGCAAATTAAAACAACCCTGAGATTCCATCTCACTCCAGAAAGAACATCCAGGATAAAAGAAAACTACCAACAATAAATGCTGGAAAGGCTGTGGGGGAAAAGGAACTCTTCTGCACTGTTGGTGGGAGTGCAAACTGGTGCAACCACCGTGGAGGTCCATCTGGAGGTTCCTCAAGAAGCTGTCTGGCAGTCCCATTTGACCCAGCTATTCCACTTCTATGAATATTCCCAGAAGAACAGAAAACATTATACCACAGTGATATATGTGCACCCATGTTTATAGCAGCACAATTTGTAATAGCCAGATCTTGGAAACAACCTAAGTGCCCATCAACTGAGGAATGGATAAAAAAGTTGTGGTGTTTTTATACAATGGAGTACTACTCGGCTATAAAGAATGATCACATTGAGATATTTATAAATAAATGTACACAACTTGAGACCATACTCATAAGTGAAATAAACCAAACTCACATATGTTAATACTGTGTAGTCTTCCTAGTATGAGAGTTGGTAAGAGTAGATAAGATTTTTTGGTAATCATGACTCCCCATTTCATTGCTCTGAAGCCTTTCAATGCTTTCATTCATCAGTTGGAATGGTTCTATTCTGTTTTGTTTGACTTTATTATGTGTGACAGAATGAACAGCTGTTTTGAAGAAAAAAAAACATTATGGCAGCCATTGCTGATTTAATATCATCTTTCTTAGAAGTCCTACCATGCTTCTATTCTTCTATTACCTTTGGTTCTATCGTGTTGTGTCTTATTGGAATTTTAATATATGTGATAGTATCAAGAAATTTTTTATTGAAAATGAGATATTATAGTAGCCATTGATCATTCTCTGTTATTTGGTTCAGAATATCCTGTAATTCTTTCATTATTTTGAATGGTTTTATACTATTTTGTTATGTTTGATAGTATTGTATTTGAAACTATGCTCAACTATAGTAGAGAAGGTGATATTTTGATAGCTATTGTTAATGTCCGGTTGTCTTATTTTAAAGTGCTGTGTTGCTTATGTTGTTCTGTTCTGATCTGCTTTGTTCTGCCCTCTTTTGTTTTATTCTCTTTAAAATAAAAAAATTGCAAAAAAAATTTTTTGATACAGGATCTCACTATATAGTTGAGGCTGGCCTTGAACTCACTATCTAACCCAGCTGCCCTCAAACTCATGGCTGTCCTCCTACCTCAGCTCCCCAAATGCTGGGATTACAGATGCACACCACCATACCCAGCCAAAGATTGATAAATTTGACCATATTAAAATTTGAAATTTTGGGCCTCGGGACACAGGACATCCATCAGCATGCAAGGCCGGGCCCTCGAGCCCATTCCTTCTGCACTCCCATTGTCCCACTACCCACAGCAGTACACAGGACCTTCAGCCAGGGCACAGAACTTTCAGCGGCATGAAAGGCTGGGCCCCTAGCCCACCCCTTCAGTGCCCCTGCTGTCCCGCTGCCTGCCACGGGACACCGAACCTCCAGCAGCATTCAGGGCTGGGCTGAGTTGGCCTCTGTCTCACATCCAGTGTCCTGCCCCTGTCTTCTGGGACACCAAACCTCCTGGACCAAGTATTGCTGTGGATCTTTGGCTCCAACTCCTCCCCCCAGAACTTTGGACTATAGTGGATTGACCATGCTGTGTTGATGGGACACTCAGTAACTCTTCATCCAAGCCAAAGACCTCAGCATGCTTTCATAAGTGTGGTGAGTTTGCCACTAAAATAGGAATAGAGTTTGCCACCTTCACTGGGTAAACAGGAGCACTAGTGAAGCCCCCTCCAGAAGTAGAAACTTGGCAAGCTTGACAAGAGTCTGGGTGAGTCATTCCTCCACACAGAGAGCATCAGGTAGGTTGAGGAAGGTGTCAATAAGGCCTTCCCAAACCTGGAGAAAATTAAAAGGGCTTATGACACAACCAGTGACACAGTAAGGTCCCAGATGAGAAAAACACTACAGGGAGATCTGGTGACTTGGAACAACCTGAAGACATAATAACAGCAGAAACTAAGAGTTAAATTACATTAATACTCCTAGGCTTGTAAGCCTATGAAGAATATAAGACTCACCCAACAGGCCCTGCAGGAGGAATTCACATGACTGGCACTCCTCTTCATTGTGGTACTCAGCAATTGGACAAACATCAACCACACAGGAGGACCCTAAGATACACACTACCAACAGTTGAAACTAGTGAGATTGAAAGCCCAAATATTATCCCAAAAGGTGAAAATGACAAAACAAAAAAGCAAAATACAATCTCAAAGATCTAGTCCATTGGGAGCAAGTACAGTATAAATTGAAATAGAGGACTTTAAAAGTCACACACCAGAAATCTCTGAAAAGATAGCAAGTGAAATAAAAAACAAATCCATGAGGCTATAGAGGAGATCAGATTAGAAATAGTTTCTCATGTAAAGACAGAAATAACAACCTTAGTAAAGGAGTTGCTCAGCACAGCTAGAGAAGAAATAGATTTTTTTTAAAAGTACAGGAACATGGAAAATGATTGTAACCTTGAATGAACAATATAGAAAACAAGCAGAATCTATGAAACAAATGCAAAGAGATATCCAAGAAACAAAAATTCTATTTAAAGCTGGCAAAAACCATTTAAATGAAGCTGAGGATAGAATTTCAGACCTTGAGGACAGGATCACAATCAGAGATCATGAAAGGATAAAACTTTTAAAAATAACAAAGCAGCATGAAATGACATCCAGCAGCTTCAAGAGAAACAATATAATACTAATAGGCATCAGTGAATATGCAGGAGTCAACACAAATGACATAACTAAACTATTCACAGAAGTAATAGAAGAAAATTTCCCAAACATGGGGGAAAATCTGATATGCAGATAAGTGAGGCATATAGAATGCCAAACAGTCACATGAATCTACCAACATGGATCTACACCCAGAATTATAATAATTAAGATCCCAGACATACAACATAAAAACAGAATACTAAAAGCTGTTAGAGAAAAGGTACATCTCACATATCAAGGAAAGCTCATTAGAATCATGGCAGACTTTTCAGCACAAACCCTCAAGTCAAGATGAGCTTGGAGTGAGGCATTTCAAACCCCATAAGAAAACAACTTTCAACCCAGATTGATGTACCTAACAAAACTTTCATTCAGAGATGGGGAAGATGGTGGATTAATAAATAACAAGGTACAGAACCTCTCTGAGAGAAACAGCTCAGATGCTAGAATTTACCACCATGGAGAAGACTTGATGAAAGGAGGAACTCTCATGACCAAGGAAGAAACTAAGGGAAAAAAAAGAAAGAAAGAAAAGAAAAACATGGACAGAAGGTTGGAGCCATCATGGGCATGGCACTCTCACTGGAGCCAGTTGGACTCACAGCATGGTGCTGAGTGGAACCACAGTCACCCTGAAGTCAGTGGTTGGCAAGCCAAACAGAGAACAGAGCCAGCATGGACACCTGCACAAACCCACAGTGAGTGCTCGGAATTTGGCCCTCCCAGGAGAGGATGGTGACCAACCAGATGACATATTGATATTGAGCAGGATGGGTCTGAAACAGGAATGGCAGTGACTTCAGTTGGCTACTCCCTGCCCAGAGCAGATTGGTAGGATCTACTTAGGCTGGGTCATGAACCTGGCCAGGACCCAATAGCCAAGGAAGAAATTGTCCCCAAAGTTGTCCCAAACCAGTTCCATCCACACGGCACACACTAACATGGTGAAGGCCTCCTCTGGTTGACTGGCTCAGAGGGGAGGGGCCAATCTACACCACCCCTGCTTGCACCTCAGTGACCAACAACAAAATGGAGAAAGCAGCAATCCCTAGCCAGCACACTTCAGAAGAACCATAACCAACTCATACATCATCAATGCCTGCCCTAAGAACCAGTCCTGGTCAGAGGTTATATGCATGTCCCATACCAAACATTCCAGTCAGAGGAATGCAGGCCATCTATGGTGATGGACTCCACTCCACATCCTTGGAATAAAGGCAACTTTTTACCTTATATTTTGTCTTTTATCACACTAAAAACTCTAACAACCAGGAAATTAAAAACTCCATTGAAAGCTGACAAAATTGCCTGAAAGAAACTAGAGATAGATAAACAAAACTTGAAGATAGGTTTGCAATGTTTGGTCATGACAGGAAAGATCTCTTTAAAATAACAATGAAACAGGCAGTAACAATACAAAGGCTAGAAGACAACAAGAGGATCTATAACTTAAGAATAAAAAATATGAGTGAAGAAGCAGGAATAGACACAAAGGAAATACAAAGGCTATTCACAGAAATAATTAAGGAAAATTTCCCAAGCATAGAAATAGGAAATGATATTCAGATATATGAAGCATGCAGAACTCCAGCCAGCTGCAACCAAAACAGAGCTACACTTCAACATATAATAATCAAGATCCCAGAAATTCATCACAAGAACAGAATATTAAAAGCTGTCAGAGAAAAGAAACACATCACCTATAAAGAAAAACCCATCAAAATCATGACAGACTTCTCAACACAAATCATCGAATCAAGAAGAGCTTGGAGTAAAATATTCCAAGCCTGAAAGAAAATAACATGCAACCCAGATTGATGTACCCTACAAAACTCTATCTCAAAATTAATGGAGAAACAAGATGCTTCCATGACAAAGAGGAACTGGGGAGTGACCACCAATCCAACCCTACAAAAAATACTGAAAGACATTCTAGAGAGAGAGGAAAAAAACACCAGGGTTTCAGGAACAGTGGCAGAGAGGCATCAATGAATGGGACAGACAGTGGAATGAAGGAGAAAAGTAGACAAACAATGGCAGGAAAATAACATAGCAGAAATGAGGCAGAGAAGGTTGGCTATAATCTCAAACATAGATGGCCTTGATACATTAACAAAAAGAAGCACAGGCAGAGTAGACCAGGAGATAGGGTCCATCAAGGTGCTCTGCATAGGAAATACAATTAAACTGAAAGAGGGTTTATGGACCCAAAGTCAAATATGAGAAAACAATGCTCTATGTGACAGGGAAACAGAGAGAAATAGGGGCAGCTCATCCAGCAGCTGCAGATAGGTTGGAAAGACAGGACAATTTTGTGCAGTGGAGAACTACTCAGCTTTAAGGAAGGAAAACCTTGAGGGTTTTGTAGGTAAAGCAATACAAGTTAAGATCAAGCTCAGGGGTAAAAAGGTTCAGAACCATTTAGATAAATAGGTTGCCCCCCTAATCTAAAAACTAAAGGTACCCAAAATGTACAGTGCACCCTATGAAGGTGAAAGGGGAGGAATCATCTAAAAAGGAAAGGCAGAGGACATTGTTAATAGTGTATCAGGATTTATAATCCACATTGTTCTTATCGCTCCATTTAGTTTGGTTATATTCTGTTCCAGTCTACTTGTACTGGACTTGAGGGCACAGACAGCTATTCCAAAAATAGCAAGATACACTATGGTAACCATCCTTAATTTCCTATTAACCTAATCTGAAGTACTGTATTACTGTCTTATTATGACTAATCTTACTTGAATATGATTTGTTAGATCACTGTTTTGTATTGACTGATTTTATTCAAATCTGTTATGATTGATAGTATCAAATCTGAGAGTATCAGCAAATACTCTGAAGACAACAAGATTCACAAGGATCTCTACTCTGGTTTAACTATTACCTGCTTTTAAAATCTTATAATGACTCCAATGTTTTGTTTTTATTAATATTGTTATGTATTGCTATGTTCAATTATACTATGCCTGATGATATAGACAATTCTATTGAAGATAACAAGAGACATCATAGTAGCCATTGTAGATCACCTTGTATTGTGGTTTTATATGATGTTTTGATTGTGTGTTTTTCTAGGAATTTGTTTTGTTTTGTCTTGCTTTGTTTTGTTTTTCCTCTAACACAGAAAGGACAGATATACATGTAGAGATTCATGCATGCATAGAACTTCTAAACAGTTTATGAGACCTGATTATACAATGCATGATGAAATGAACAACTACTTTGAAGAAAAAGAGACACTAAGGTACCCAGTGCTGATTCCATAGTGTCATGATGTGAAATTCAGCAATACTACTGTTTGTTCAGAGTGATTTTAATCTGTTTTGTTTTGTTTAATTTCAACATGCATGAAGGTGTGGACAGCTATTTTGAAGAGAATGAAAGACAGTATGACAGCCATTGTTGACTTCCTTATTGTCTGGCCTTGAAAACCCAAAATGCCTTCATCATCCTGTTTGGATCAGTTTTATACTATGTTGTTTTGTATGAATTCACTGTATGTGAAGATAAGGACAACTATTTGGAAGAAAAGAGGCAATATGATAGAAAGTGAAGATCTCCAGTTGTCTTGCTTTGAAATCTGTGGCTCTTACATTGTTTTCTTATGTTCTATTTTGTTCCATATTGTTATGTTTAATTTTACCCTCTTTAAAATAAAATTTTTAAAAATAAAAATTTTTTTAAATTTTTTACTTTCTTTAAAATTTAATGGAGAAACAAGATACTTCAATGACAAAGAACAGCTAAAGAAATTCATGTCCACCAAACCAACCCTAGAAAGACTATTGAAAGATATACTAGATAGAGATAAAAAATGACCACAATCTCCAGAACAACAGCAAAAAGAAACCACCAAGCAGGACAAGGAATTAAACAAGGGGGAAAATCAGAAAACAAACAACTGGAACATAACATCTCAAAGTTAAGCCAGTGCATATAAGTTATAACCATAAATGTAAATGAGCTCAATTCATCTATCAAAAGAAACATGTTGACAGAATGGATCAAGAAACAGAATCCCACAATATCCCACGTATAGGAGAAACACATCTGACTCAAAGAGCAATTCATAGTCAAAAGTTGGAAAACAGTATTCCATTAACAGGAACCCAGAAAAAAGCAGTGGTAACTATTCTATTTACAGACACTGTAAACTTCAAACCTAAAATGATTAAAAGAGACTAAGAAGGTCACTACATACTTGTTACTGGAAAAATTCAAGAGGAAGTACTAACAATTATAAATATATATGAACCAAATACAGGAGTACTCAACTATATAAGACAAATACCAATGGACATGAAAAACCAAATACACAAGAATACAATTATAACAGGGGACCTTAATACCCCATTGTCACAAAGAGATAGATCAACTAGACAAAAAGTCAGCAAAGAAATAATAGAACTGAATTCATATGTGTGAGCAATTGGACTTAGTAGGTGTTTAGAGACTGTTCCACCCAACCATATAAGAATATACATTCTTCTCAACTGTGCATGGGACATACTCCAAAATAGACCATATAATAACCCATAAAACATTCTTAAGTAAATGCCAAGGGATTGAAATTATCACATGTATAGTATCTGACCATAGTGCACTGAAATTGGAAATTAATGGCAAAAGAAATTTCCAAACCTACATAAATACATGGAAATAAAATAACAACCTCTGAACAACCAATGAGTTATAGATGAAATTAAAGAAGAAACAAAACAATACTTACAACTCAATGAAAATATGGAAACAACATACTGTAATTTGCGGGATGCAATGAAAGCAGTGTGAAGATGGAAATATATAGCAATAAATTGTCATATTAAGAAAATGGAATGAGCACAAATAAACAACCTAATGCTTCATCTCAAGCTTCTAGAAGAAGAGCAAGTTAACTCAACGCTCATAGAAGAGAGAAATTGTAAAGATCAGACCAGAAATTAATGCAATTGAAACTAAAAAACAATATGAAGAATTAATGAATCAAAAAATTATTTTTTGAGAGAATAAACAAAATTGATAAACCTCTGGTTAACCTGACAAGAGAAAGAAAGAAAAAATGAAATTCAAACAATAAAGACTGAAAAGAGAAAAATTACTACTGATCACATGGATATTCAAAAGATCATGAATACCAACTTTGAAAACCACTACTCACACAGGATGGAAAACACAGAGGAAATGCACAGACTTCTAGAAACAAATGAACTACTAAAGCTCAATCAACAAGATATAGCAATTTTGAAAAACCCAGTATCAGATATTAAAATTGAAAATATGATGAAAAACTTACCAACAAAGAAAAGTCCAGGTCCTGATTGATTCACAGCTGAATTCTACAAGAATTTTAGATAAGATTTGATGCCAACACTCCTTAAATGCTTCAGTGAAATCAAAAGGGAAGCAATCCTCCTTAAATCATTCCTAGAGCCAAGTATTACTCTGATACTAAAACCAGAGAAAGACCCAACCAAAAAGGAGAACTATAGGCCAATCTCACTAATGACCATTGATGCAAAGATTCTCAATAAAATACTGGCAAATAGAATGCAAACAAATCATCAAGAAGATGATACATCATGACCAAGTGGGAATCATTCCAGGAATGCAGGGATGGTTTAATATATGCACAACAATAAATGTAATATACCACATCAATAGAGCCAAAAACAAAAACCACATGGTCATCTCATTAGATGCAGAAAAAGCTTTTGATAAAGTCCAACCCTTGTTCATTATAAAAACCTTACAGAATCTCAGAATAGATGCATCTACTTCAATCTGATAAAGGCCATATAAGACAAACCAACAGCCAACATTATACTAAATGAAAAAAAACTGAAAGCTTTCACTCTAAAATCAAGAACAAGACAAGGATGTCCACTATCACCACTCCTATTCTATGTGGTTCTGGAAACTACCAGAGCAATCAAGCAAGAGATAGAAATAAAAGGAATAAAGATAAGAAAGGAAGACGTTATACTATTGTGTTATGTTTGATATTATTGTAATTGAAACTATGCTCAACTATAGCAGAGTAAGAGATATGGCGTTAGATACTGTTGATGTCCAGTTGACTTAATGTAAAGTACTGTGTTGCCTATGTTGTCCTCTTCTGATCTGCTCTGTACTGCCCCCTTTTGTTTTATTCTCTTTTAAATAAAAAAAAGGAAAGGAAGACATTAAATTATCACTATTTTCAGATGGCATGATATTTTATACAGAAGACCAAAAAACTCCATTAAAATACTACTAGAGGTAATAAACAAATTCAGCAGTGTAGCTGCATACAAAGTCAGTGCTCAAAAATCAATAGTATTCCTGTACACAAACAAAACACTCACTGAGACAGCAATTATGGAAATATCACCTTTCACAATAGCATCTAAAAAAATGAGATACTTAGGAATCAACTTAACCAAGAATGTAAAAGACCTATATGCTGAAAATTATACTACACTAAAAAAGGAGACAGAAGAGGATATTAGAAAATGGAAGGATATCCCTTGCTCTTGGTTAGGAAGAACTAACATTGTGAAAATGGCCATACTCCCAAAACTGTTATACAGATTTAACACAATCCCAATCAAAATACCATTGAAATACCTCACAGATAAAGAGAAAACACTTCTAAAATTCATTTGGAAACAGAAGAAACCTAGAATAGCAAAGGCACTTCTGGGCAACAAAGGAAAGACAGAAGGCATCTCTCAATTCCTGACTTGAAACTATATTACAAAGCCACAGTGATAAAATCAGCATGGTACTGGCAAAGATATAGAACTGAGGATCAGTGGAACAGATTAAAAGATGCAAACGCAACTACATAGACACTCAGCCACCTGATATTTGACAAAAGGGCTAAACATGTTCACTGGAAGAAGGATAGCCTCTTTAATAAATAGTGTTGGAAAAATTGGCTCTCCATGTGCTGAAGATTGGAACTAGACCCATACCTATCACCATGCACTAAAGTAAATCAAAATGGATCAAAGACCTAAATATTAAAACATAAACACTCAACCTACTGGAAGACAAGGTAGGTACAAGCCTTGGAGACATAGGGGTTGGCAGAAAATTCATGAACAAAATGCAAACTGCATGGCAAACACTTCAAAGAATCAATACTGGGATCTCATATTTTTAAAAAGTTTTTGAACTTCAAAAGAAATCACCAACAGAGAGAAAAGAAAACCCACAAAATGGGAAAAAATTTTATCCAGCAACACCTGGCTAAAAATGTAAGACAAAGGACTTACATCAAGAACATATAAAGAATTAAAAAACACCAGGCTCCCCAAATTCAAAGACTCTCTCTCCAAAAATGGGCATCTGAGATGAACACACAGTTCTCAGATGAAGACATACAAATGGGAAATAAATATATGAAGAAATGTTCACCATCACTGGTCATTCAAGAAATGCAAATTAAAACAGTATTGAGATTTCATCTCACTCCAGAAAGAATGACTGCCATCAAGAAATCTACTGATAATAATGTTGGTGAGGCTGCCAGGAGAAAGGAGCACTTCTCCACTGTTGGCAGGAGTGTAGATGTGTGTAACCACTATGGAAATCAATATGGAGATTCCTCAGATAACTAGAATTGGAAGTTCCATTCAATCCAGCTATTCTTCTCTTGGGTATTTTCCCAGAAAAACTGAGAAGGTCATGTCACAGTGAGATATGTGCACCCATGTTTATAGCCACACAATTTGTAATAGCTAAATCTTGAAAACAACCAAAATTCCCATCAATTGCAGAGTGAATGAAAAAGATGTGATATTTTTATACAATGGAATATTACTCAGCTATAAAAAGGATGATCTTGAGGCCTTTATAGGTAAATGGAGGCAACTTGAGACTATCCTCATAAGTGAAATAAAGAAGAATCATATGTTTAAATATCCCATTGTTTCTCTAGTGTAAAAAGTAATAAAAACTGTAGGAATAATAAGATCCAAAATGTGTAATTGCTATTGTAAAAAAGAAAATGAAGGAAAATGCTCTAAAGAATATAACAGCATGTATGTTTAAGTGTGTAAGATAGATAACTGTATTACTAAGTTTTGTTGGATCATTGAACAGAACAGTCACTCTCATTGTTTGATTGTCCACTTTTTATGCTTTAATTTTGTGACTTGAACAACCATTTCTAAGATGACAATATGTAATTTATCAACTAGTGATTTCTTAGCATTAATTTTTTTTGAAATTCTGTATTATTTTTAATACCCTTTTTTATGTTTTGCTTTTTTTCTTTAAATAAAAAAGTAAAATAAAATTTGAAATTTTGGGGAAAAACTGTTCAAAAGATAAGAAAAATTGTGATGGGGCAAAAAAAGGTAAAAAAATATATTTATACAGAAGGTAATTAAGATAGCTATATAGCTAGTTTCTCCTAGTTCACTGAAAAGAAAAGTTGATGCTAATATTTTTGGACAAGATATCATGCCTATATCTTGTACTCTGAAAAACCACTATAAAGGCAACAATACACAATGTATTCATTATTGTAACTCTCCTACTAACCTATTTTGAAACTCTGTTTAATTGCTATTTTTATTTTTTCTTTTTAAAATAAAAAAAGAAAATTAGAAAGTTGGTCAGGTGAGGTAGCACATGCCTATAATTCCAGCACTCAGAAAGCTTAAGCAGGAGGATCACTGTGAGTTCAAGGCCAGCCTGGGCTATGTAGTGAATTCAAGACCAGCTTATCCTAGATAACAAGATTCTGTCTCAAAAAATTTAAATTTATACATGACAAAGACATACAACAAAATAAAAAGTCAACCCCTAAAGTCAAAGAGAGCTTGGGGTGCAATTTCTCAACCTCTACAAGAAAACAACCTCCAGTCAAGACTGATGTACCCTGGCAGAATTATCTCTCAAAATTGATGGAGAGAGCTGGGCATGGTGGTACACACCTGTAATTCCAGCACTTGGAGGCTGAGTCGGGAGGATTGCAATGAGTTCAAGGCCATTCTAGGATACACAGTGAGGTCAAGACCAGCCTGAACTACATAGCAAAACCCTATCTCCCAAACAAACCCAAAATATACTTTTTAATGGATGGAGAAATAATACACTTCCATGATAATAAGCATCTGAAGAAATTCATGAACACCAAACCAGCATTCCAAAATATTCTCAAGAATATCCTAGAAAAAATTAATAAAGATAACAATTCCAAAACTCCAAATAGAATGAATACACAAGATGAAGGGAACAAATAAATAGATGAAAAAACAAGGAAAACAACTGTCTTAGTTACTTTTCTCATTGCTAAGACAAAATACCTGACACCCAAAGTTAAAGGAGGAAAGATTTATTTAGCTCACAGTTTGTAGAAGCTTTAAGTTCATAGCTGGCTGGCTCTAGAGGGTGGCAAGGTAGAGTGCCACACAGGAAAAGCATTTCAAAGCAAGCAGAGAGAAGAAGTCAGCTTGGTAGTAACTGACAAGTGGCAGATTCTTTCTGTCCCTTTATATTTTTTCCAAGATGCATGCCCTTAGGTTAGGTAGCACTCACACTCAGTATAGAGCACCCTTAATCCTATCTAGAACTATGCCAAGCCAATCAGTGGGCTAATTTAGTAATCATGCATGCTTAATTTCAGCATCACATGTTCCAGAACTAGCCATATTCAGAAAACCCCATCTATCACTGCATTAGACTTCAGGGTGACATCTAAACACAAACTACAATACTAACAATAGCAAAATAATGTAATGACAAGAATTGGCCAATATCTATTAGTTATAATCATCCATCTTGGCAGTCTCAATTCACAATATAAAGAAACAGATTACCAGAATACATGAAGAAATAAAGTCCAACAATATCCTCCATTCAAGAAACACATTTAACTCAAAAAATAAATTCATAGACTAAAAGTCAAAGGATAGAAAACACTATTCCATGCAACAGGAAACTGGAAAAAAGCATTTGTATCTATTCTAATTATAGACAAAGTGAATCTCAAGCTAAGATTGAGCCAAAGAAACAAAGGTCACTACACAGTGAATAAAGGAATAATTCAACAGGAAGAGATAACAATCATAAATATATATGCACCAAATACTGGTGTACCCAACTATATAAAATAAACACTAATGAATATTAAAAATCAGATAATCAGTAATACAATTGGAATGAAGGATCTCAACCTCCTATTATCACAAATAGACAGATTGATTAGATGAAAAAATCAACAAAAAATATTAGAATGAAACAAAACCTTTGAACAAATGGACCTAATAGATATCTATAGAGTTTTCCACCCAACAACATAAGCATTCTTCTTAGCAGTATGTGGGACTCTTTCCAAAATGAACCATGTATTAGCTCATAGAACATGTTTAAGAAAATGCAAAGGAATTGAAGTTGTCACACACATATTGCCAGACCATAATGTAATGAAATTAGAAATCAATAGCAAAAGAAACCACAAAAACTTCATAAACACATGAAAATTAAGTAATACCTTCTTGAATAACCAATAAGACAGACAAAATGAAAGAATAAATTATAAAGTTTCTACAATTGTATGATAATGTCAGTACACCACACTGGAATCTATAGTTAGCAATAAAAGGAGCCCTATGAGAGAAATTTATAGTGATGAATTCCCATATCAGAAAAACAGAGAGAGTGCAAATAAATAACCTAGGACCTTGTGACCATGTCAGCCACCATCAGAGATGGTAACCAGTGTGGGATGGAAGAAGCAGCAAGCCACATACCACATGCATGCCACCATTGGGAGAGTCTCAGTGTAGCCACTTTTATTTGTAGAAACCTGCTCTGTACTGCACCACCTCCTTAGGAACCTAAGTTAGGAGATCCAGGTGCCTGACCCATTCTCCTACACCTTAGATAGGCAGCCCATGTGGGAAGTGCCTGGGACCCCACAACCAGCTCATCCAGAGGAACCCAGGAAAATGTCAAGATGGAAGTTTTTTTTTTTTAGGTACCAGGGATTGAACTCATGACCTCGCACTTTCCAGGCATGCTCTTATACCACTAAGCCAAGTCCCTAGCCCCAAAATGTCAAGATGAAGAAGCAAATGGCAATCTCAGAGCTCTAGGCCACACAGAACAAGTCTAGGAGACATAGATATGGAATCAATTGGAAGTCACATACCTGAAATCTCCTAGAGGGCAACAACTGAAGTAAAGAAACAACTTCATGAAGGTGTTAAAGTAATCAGATCACAAATAATATCTCAGATAAAAGAAGAAATGACAAATATAATGAAACCATTGCTGAGCATATCTAAAGAAGACAAAGATGAAAAAAAGAGGAACATAGGAAAATATGGAAACCTTAAATGAACAACATAGGAAAGAATTACAATCCATGAAACAGATTCAGACATACCCAGGAAATTAAAAATTCCATTGAAAGCTCGCAAAACCACTTGAAAGAAACTGAAGACAGACTTTCAGACCTTGGAGATAGGTGTGCAGCTAGCAATCACAGAAGGGAAGAGCTCTTAAAAATAACAAGGAACCAGGATATTTCCTGGTCACTGCCCACCAGTAACCAGCTCGGTGGGGAGGCAGCAGCCTGACCCACCCCTGTGCACAATCCAGCAGCCACCTGAAGATACTGCCCACTAGTAATCAGTTTGGGTTGGGAGGCAGAGGCAGGTGCTGCCCCTGCATGCACTCCAGCAGCCATCCAGAAGACACACTGCCTGCGGGTAACCAACTGAGAGGGGAGGCAGCAGCTGGCCCTGCCTCTATGCACACTCCAGCAGCCATCTGAAGACACTGCCTGCCAGTAATCAGCTCGGTGGGAGGTAGAGGCAGGCCCTGCCCCTTTGCACACTCCAGCAGCCATCAGAAGACACTGCCCACAGATAACTAGCTAGGTAGGGAGGCAGCAACCAGCCCTGCCCCTGCACACACTCCAGCAGCCCTCCAGATGCTTCTGCTCCAGGTAGCCAGCATGAGTGGTAAAAATAACAGCTGGCCCTTCACCAGTGCACCCAGTGACCATCATTGGATATCCGTAGCCAGCACTGGCCAGGAGAACCAGTCACATTTTAGAGAAGTTGTAGCCAATGCAGAAAGTACCTGGGACCCAACTGCCCACTTGTTTGGAAGAACCAAAGAAAATGTTGAGAAGAAGAAGAAGTAAAAGGAGTCCCTGGACTCCAACCCAAACAGAGCAAGTCCAGGAGATGAAAACATGGAAGAGATCAAGAGCTGCACACCTGAAGTTTCTGAAGTAATGGCAACTGAAGTAAAGAGACAACTTCATGATTCTAATTTCTTTCTAATTTTGATTCTAATTTCTTAAAAGAAATTAGAATAGAAATACTGTCTTACATAAAAGAAGAAATGAAAAACATAATAAAGAATTGCTAAGCATCTCTAAAGAAGACATAGATAAAAAAAATAGAGGAGCATAGGAAAATGAGGGAAACCATGAATGAACATATAAGAGAGATATAGAATACAAGAAACAGAGTCAAAGAGATACCCAGGAAATTAAAATCTCCATTGAAAGTTGGTAAAACCACTTAAAAGAAACTGAAGATAGATTTTCAGACATTGAAGATAGGTGTACAGCTAGCTATCGCAAAAGGAGAGAGCTCTTAAAAATAACAAGGAACCAGGAAATAACAATTCAATGATTATATAAGACAATGCAAAGAAAAATAATTTAAGCCTGATAGGTGCCATCAAAAAAAGCAGGGAGTCAACACAAATGACATAAAAATACTGTTTACAGAAGTAACAGCAGAAAACTTCCCAAGTATAGGAAAAGAACCTTACACACAGATAAGTGAGGCATATAGAATTTAAGCTAGCCATAATCAAAATAAATCTACACCCAGTCATATAATAATCATTCCAGAAATTCAGCATAAGAATAGAATATTAAAGGCTTTTGGAGAAAAAAAAGTCACCTATAAAGAAAAACCCATCAGAATCATGGCACATTTCAACAAACCACTAAGTCAAGACAAGTTTGGGGTGAAGTGTTTCAAGTCCTGAAAGAAAATAAATTCCAGCCCAAATTGATGTACCTTTCAAAACTATCTTTCAAAATTAATGGAGAAATAAGATACTTCCATGGTAAAGCATAAATGAAGGAATTCATGACCACCAAACCAAATCTACAAAGAGTGCTAAAGGATATTCTAGAGAGAGATAAAGATGACCATGATTTCAGAAACAGCACCAGAAGGGGATCCCCAAGCAGAGCAGGCAATTGAATGGAGGGGGAAAGTGGGGGAACAAAGGAAGGAGTATAGCATGGCAGAGAGAGCCAATGCATGTCAGTCATAATCATTAATGTAGAAAGCCTCAATTCACCAATAGAAAGAAACATGGGCATAGTTGATCAGGAGACAGCATCCATCAATATACTGTAAACAAGAAACACCTTTTTTTTAGTATCAGGGATCGAACTCATGACCTAGCACTTGCCAAGCAGGTGCTTATGCTGCTGAGTTAAGTCCCTGGCCATAAGAAACACCTTTGACTCAAAAGGAAATTCATGGACAGAAGGTTGGAAGAGAGAAGACAACACTCCATGTGACAGAGACCCAGAAAAAAGCAGGGGTAACTTATCTGTCAGCTACAGAATGGATAAGAAAGATATGGCATTTTATACAATGGAAAGATACTCATCTATAAAGTATGATAATTTCAATGCTCTTGTAGGTAAATGGATGCAATTTGAAATCATGTTTGTGGGTGAAATAGTTTGGACTCACATGGGTGAACATCATGTTGTCTCCCTAGTATAAAACAAACTGAAGGAGTTAGTGGGATCCAAAACGTACAATAGATATTGTGAAAGTGAAGGGGAAGGAAACTTCTAAAAAGGAAAAATAAAGACCATTGTTAATTTCCTGCTATCTTGTTTTGAAATCCTGTATCACTTCTATTGTTTTGTTTTGTTTTGTTTTGTTTTGGCTTTATTCTGTCCTGTTTTGTTTGATTTTATTATGCCTGATGGTAGGAGCAACTATTTTAAAGACAGAAAGAAGGGGTGAACCAGTGCCATGAACAGGCTACCACTGCTGGGGAGACAGCCAGAACCTAGCCTAGACATAAAGCGATCTCTTCAGGACCTCATAAACAGGACCAAAACTGAAATATTAATTCAAATTAAATAAGAGATAAGTAGATTAATAAAAGAAGGGCTGGGCACCTCTAAGAAGACACAGACAGAAGAATGGAGGAACACAACTGGAGAGAAAAATTTAATGAAGAATTCAGAAAAATTCATGAAGCAGATTCAAAGAGATTATCAGGAAACTAAAGACTCCTAGAATTCATGAAGCAGATTCAAAGAGATTATGAGGAAACTAAAGACTCCATAGAAAGCTGGCAAAACTGCTTGAAAGAAACCAAAGGTAGACTATCAAAAATTGAACACAGGCTTGCAATGTGGGGTCATGAAATGGAAGATCTCTTTAAAATAACAGGGGAGCAGGCAGTAAAGATACAAAGACTGGAAGATGACAAGAGGATCTATAACTTAAGAATAAAGTATGTGAATGAAGAAGCAGGAATCAAACCAGAGGAATGACAAAGGCTATTCACAGCAATTATTAAGGAAAATTTCCCAAGCATAGAAAAAAGAAATGATATGCAGAGGTATGAAGCATACAGAACTCCAGCCACCTACAACCCAAACAGAGCTACACCCAGACACATAATAATCAAGATCCCACAAATTCAATATAAGAACAGAATATCAAAAGCCATCAGAGAAAAGAAACAGATCACCTACAAAGGAAAACCCATCAAAATCATGGCAGACTTCTCGACACAGACCATCAGGTCAAGAAGAGCTTGGAGTAAAGTAATTCAAGTGCTGAAGGAGAACAATCTCCACCCCAGATTGATGTATCCTGCAAAACTCTCTCTAGAAATGAATGGAGAAAAAAGATGCTTCCATGACAAAGAGGAACTAGGAGAATTTGTGACCACCAGTCCAACCCTACAAAAAATACTAAAGGACATTCTAGGGAGAGAAAACAAGAATACGAGCATTTCAGGAACAGTGGCAGAGAGGCCTCGGGGAATGAGGCAGACAGTGGAGTGGAAGAGAAAAATAGACTATCAATGGCAGAAAAATAGAATAGCAGAAATGAGGCAGAGAAGATTGGCTATAATCTCTACTATAGAGGGCCTCAAAATACTAACAGAGAGAAATACAGGCAGAGTAGATCAGGAGATAGGGTCCATTGAGCTGCTATATATAGGGAGGCAGTGGGACCCAAAACAAGCAGTGCACCCCATGGGAGTGAAAGGGGAGGAATTGTCTAAAAAACGGAGGCAGAGGATATTGTTAATGGGGTAACAAGATTTAAAATTTACATTATTCTCACTGCTCTGCTTGGATGGATTACATGCTGTTCTAGTTTGTCTACTTACGCTAGACTTGAGGACATGGTCAGCTATCCCAAAAATAAGAGGACATATTATGGTAATTATCCCTAATTTTCCTATCAACTTAATCTGAAGCCCTTTATAACTTATACTGTCTTATTATGGCTGATCTTATTTGAATCTGGTTTGTTAGATTGCTACTTTGTATTGACTGATTTTATTTAAATCTGTTATGATTGATAGCA
>PVJX010019765.1:0-34362 GCA_004027295.1 Dolichotis patagonum | reverse complement strand
AGATAACAATCTTAAATATATATGCACCAAATTCCAGAGCACCCATCTATATAAAGCAAATACTAACAGAAATGAAAAATCAAATAAGCAATAATACAATTATAACAGGAGACTTTAACACACCATTGTCCCAAAGGGACAGATCAACTAGACAGAAAATCAGCAAAGACATAACAGAACTGAATCACACCTGTGAACATATGGACTTGATCGATGTATACAGAGTGTTCCATCCAACAACATCAGAATACACCTTCTTCTCAGCAGTACATGGGACATTCTCTAAACTAGACCATATACTAGCCCACAGAACATATTTAAGTAAATGCAAAAGACTTGAAATTATCCCATGCATGTTATCGGATCATAGTGTTGGGAAACTAGAAATTAATGATAAAAGAAATTGCAAAAAACCTACAAACACATGGAAACTGAATAATACACTCCTGAACAATCAGTGGGTCACAGAGGAAATTAAAGAAGAAATTAAACAATATTTACAAGTAATGACAATACAGACACAACTTATCAGATTTTCTGGGATGCAATGAAAGCAGTCCTCAGAGGAAAATTTATTGCATTCAGTTCCCACATCAGGAAGACCCAACGAACACAAATAAACAACCTGATGCTACAACTCAAACATCTAGAAAAAGAAGAGCAAGCCAAGTCCAAAGCCAAAAGAAGGAAGGAAATTCTAAAGATTAGAGCAGAAATTAATGCAATAGAGACTAACAAAGCAGTAGAAAGGATCAATGAATCAAAGAGTTGGTTCTTTGAAAGAATAAATAAAATTGATAAGCCCCTGGCCAACCTTATTTAAAAAAGGAAAGTAAAAACTCAAATTCATGCAGTAAGAAATGAAAAAGGTGAAATTACTACAGACTCAGTGGAAATACAGAAGATCATCAACACCTACTTTGAAAACCTCTACGCTCATAGGTTCGATAACACTGAAGAAATAGACAAATTCCTAGATACATATGAACTACCAAAGCTGGATCAGGAAGATGTAAAACTGCTGAATAACCCAATTTCTATCACTGAAATTGAAAATGTAATTAAGTCCTTGCCTACAAGGAAGAGTCCAGGCCCAGATAGATTCACAGCAGAATTCTACAAGAAATATAAAGAAGACTTAATTCCAACACTCCTGAAACTCTTCAATGAAATTGAAAGGGGAGCAATTCTGCCGAAATCATTCCTGGAAGCAAATTATCACTCTAGTACCAAAACCAGAGAAAGACTCAACTAAAAAAGAGAACTATAGGCCAATCTCTGTGATGAACATAGATGCAAAAATTCTCAATAAAATATTGGCAAACAGGATGCAGCAAATCATCAAGAAGATTATACACCATGACCAAGTAGGATTCATCCCAGGAATGCAGGGATGGTTCAACATATGCAAAACAATAAATGTAATCCACCATATCAATAGAGCCAAATGCAAGAACCACGTGATCATCTCTATAGATGCAGAAAAAGCTTTTGATAAAGTCCAACACTCATTCATGATAAGAACCTTACAGAGAATTGGAATAGAGGGTCTTTGTCTCAATATGGTAAAGGCCATCTATGACAAACCAACAGCCAGCATCATACTGAATGGTCAAAAACTGAAAGCCTTTACCTTAAAGTAAGGCACAAGACAAGGATGTCCATTATCACCACTGCTATTCAACATAGTACTGGAAATATTAGCCAGAGCAATAAGACAGGAAAGAGATATAAAATGAGTAAAGATAGGAAAAGAGGAAGTTAAATTATCATTATTTGCAGATGACATGATACTTTACATAGAAGACCCCCAAAACTCTATTGAAAGACTCCTAGATATAATTAACAAATTCAGCAAGGTAACCGGATACAAAGTCAATACACAAAAATCAATAGCATTTCTATACACTAACAACAAAAGTACTGAGAGAGCAATAAGAGAAACTACACCCTTTACACTAGCATCCAAAAAAATGAAATACTTAGGAATTAATCTCACGAAAGAAGTAAAAGAGCTATACAGGGAAAATTATAACACCCTGAAAAAGGAAATTGAAGAGGACCTGAGGAAATGGAAAGACATACCCTGTTCATGGATAGGAAAAACAAACATTGTAAAAATGGCCATTCTTCCAAAATTACTATACAGATTCAATGCCATCACAATCAAAATACCACTAACATATCTCATAAATCTAGAGAAATCACTCCTATAATTCATCTGGAACCAGAAGAGACCTAAAATAGCACAGGCAACTCTAAGCAACAAAGGCAAGGCAGGAGGCATCACAATCCCCGACTTAAAATTATACTACAAAGCTACAGTGATAAAGTCAGTATGGTACTGGAATAGAAACAGACCCAAGGATCAGTGGAATAGATTGCAAGATACAACCACAACTGCAAACTTACTGAACCACCTCATCTTTGATAAAGGGGCCTAACATTCTCGCTGGAAGAATGACAGTCTCTTTAACAAGTGGTGCTGGAAAAATTGGCTGTCCATATGCAGAAGACTAAAACTAGACCCATGTCTATCATCATACACTAAACTAAAATCTAAATGGATCAAAGATCTAAATATTAAAACAGAAACAGTAAAACTGCAGGAAGACAAATTAGGTAAAAACCTCAAAGATATAGAGGTAGGAAGAGAATTTATGAACAAGAACCAAAGTACATAGGAAGTACTTCCCAGAATCAACAACTGAGACCACATCTTATTAAAGAGTTTCTGCATGTCAAAAGAGGTTTCCAGCAGAGTGAAAAGAAAACCCACAAATTGGGAAAAAATCTTCATGGACAGCACCTCAGACAAAGGACTTTTGTCTAGAACTGATAAAGAATTAAAAAAAAATCAGACCCTCGAAATTCAAAGACCCAATCCAAAAATGGGCATCTGAAATGAATACACAGTTCTCAGTTGAAGAAATACGAATGGCAAATAAATACATGAAAAAATGTTCATCATCATTAGTCATGAGAGAAATGCAAATTAAAACCACACTGACATTCCATCTCACTCCAGAAAGAATGGCCAAGATAGAAAACACTACCAACAACAAGTGTTGGAGAGGCTGTGGGGAAAAAGGAACTCTTCTGCACTGTTGGTGAAAGTGTAGACTGTTGCAGCCACTGTGGAGGTCAGTCTGGATATTCCTCAAAAAGCTGGGTATGGAAGCCCCATTTGACCCAGCTATTCTGCTTCTAGGCATATTTCCAGAAGAACTGAAAACATCATACCACAATGATATATGTGCACCCATGTTTATAGCAGCACAATTTGCAATAGCCAGATCTTGGAAACAACCTAAGTGCCCATCAACTGAGGAATGGATAAAAAAGTTGTGGCATTTTTATACAATGGAGTACTACTCAGCTATAAAGAATGATCACGTCGAGATATTTATAAGTAAATGGACACGACTGGAGACCATTCTCTTAAGTGAAATAAACCAAACTCACAAGGGTAAATACCATATAATCTCCCTATATGAGATTTGATAAGAGTATATAAGACTTTATGTTAAGCATGAGGTCCCATCTCATAGCTTCGACCTCTTTCAAAGTTTTAAGTCATCAGTTGGAATGGTGTTATCCTGTTTTGTTTGACTATATCATACATCATGATATGAACAGCTGTTTTGAAGAAAACATTATGCCAGCTATTGCTGATTTAATATCATCCTTCTTAGAAGTCCTACCATGCTTTTTTTGTTCTACTACCATTGGTTCTATCTACCACATTTTGTCTTATTAGAATTTGAATATGTGTGATAGTTCAAACATTTTTTTCTTTTTTATCAAAAATGAGATATTATAGTACCCATTGATCATATTCTGTTATTCGGTTCAGAAAGCCCTGTAATTGTTTCACTATATGCATTGCTTTATACTATTGTGTTATGTTTGATATTATTGTAATTGAAACTATGCTCAACTATAGCAGAGTAAGAGATATGGTGTTAGCTACTGTTGACGTCCAATTGTCTTAATGTAAAGTACTGTGTTGCCTATGTTGTCCTGTTCTGATCTGCTGTGTACTGCCCCCTTTTGTTTTATTCTCTTTTAAATAAGAAAAGTATATAATTGTGAGCACACAGGACATGCTCAAGAAATATATGTTGACTGAATGACCTCCATTAGTAGGGGTGAGGATTTGGACCCAGGTCCCAATGAGTCTGAAGTCTATGGTCCTTTCAGTAAACAACATATTGTCAGTATTTCTGAAGAAAATGAGATACATGAATATGAATCTAGTTAAGTTTCTTTTTATCAATTATCTTCAAAAATACTTACTGTGTATTAAGGTAAAGAATATGCCTCAAATAGTTAACAAAATAGAAAATTGCTACTGTTGAAGAAAATATGTATACTTCTTTGTTAAGGAAGCAACAGATTTTATAAATTTGAGAACCCAAATTTATAAAAACAAAAATAAAACTGGTTTTTAAGATTTAAAAAAAAGAAAATTATTAACTGTATATTTCAAAATCTAGAACAGATCATTCAATAAATTTCCATTAAAAATAAATGAGTTTGGATTGATGGATAAACTATCTTGATTTGTTCATTTATACACTGTATACATATATGAAAATATTGCACTGCAGCCCATCAATGGGTTTAATTGTTACACATATATCAAATTAGAAAGAAAAAAAATTCAGTGAGCAATGTAAATGAAGGTCTATATATCTGCACAATATTCCAATTTCATTTGTGGGAAGACTCAATAATCTCTAAATACTTCCCTTCATATACAAAAATGTGTGCACTTGCTGCATTTTCAGTTTGTTTGGATTTTCCTTGAAGATGAAAAGCTATATATAGGTATGATATCTTTAAACTTAAATTAATACATATGCCTACATATTTCCCCCCAAAAAATGAATCATTATGTTAGAACAGCTGCTGTTCGCTGGACATTTATTATGTGTCGACTGTTATTTACTTCCACATTCTGTAACCTTATTAACAGTATTCAATAAACATGAACATCATGCAATTAGACTAGGTGTACACGGTTGCTGATAGGGTTATGAACTGAATTAAATTTGGTAGCCAGAACAAAACATCCTTTAAACACTTCATCACAATTTGACATCCCTAAGTGTGAACAAGAGTAAATTCATGAATCATAAATCTCACCATGCATCATTCCTTGAACATTCTTATATCATGTACTATTATCTGTTAAGAAAAGTGTCTGTCCAGAGTATGAGGTTTTCAAATTTTCTTCTCCATCTAAGAGAGAGATGAAGAGAATTTTTGTCAGTGGAAGTAGCGAATTTTCCTAGTGCTTATGACATGCTGTTGACAGTTTTGTTTTACAAAAAAAATAATAAATGAAGAGGCCAAAGTTTTTTTTCTCATTTTCCAACTGAAAGTAGTGCTTCTGAGAGGTCATATACACCTCTAGAATGGCTTCCCAGTTCTTCTCAGGGTTTCAAATTTTTCCATTAGCTTGATTGTCCAAGATAATTTTCTGTGGTTTCATTTTCTCAAGTTTTCACATGTTCCAGCCCCAAACAATTAGCACTCTCAGAAGGTTCATTTTAAAAATTGTTTTACCTCTCTTGAGTTAATGAAGATGCTTTAATTTCACATCATCTCCAGGAACTGAACTATGTTCAAGGGAATGTAAATTATTACATGCTTACTGAATAATAAATCTGAGTTCCATGACAATAAATCAACCTACCAAGTTACAAGGAAAATGTGTATGGTTTTGAGTTGAGGGTACCAAGTACTACTTTCCAAAAAGAAAGCATTTGTTGTAAAAATATACAAAGAGAGGGTTGAGGGTATAAACCAGTATAAGCACCTGCTTGGCAAGTACAAGTTCCTGAGTTTGATTTGATTCCTGGTACACACACACACACACACACACACACACACACACACACACACAGGATATTCTTCTTTACAGTCAAATAATACTCCATTCTTCACCACCACCATGTTATATTTATACTTTTATACATTAGTGTGCACCTAGGCTGATTCTACATCCTGGCTGTTACCAGTTGTGCCCCAACACACAGGGATATGAAGGACTCTTCATGATGTGCTGACTTTCATTGCCTCAGCTACACACCAGAGAGTTTATGGTTCAGTCATAAGGCAATTCTATTTAGTTTCTTGACAAAACTACATACTGATTTCCACAGGGACTGCACTAATTTACATTCCCACTAGCTTCTGCAGGTGGTTCCCCACAACCCTATACTCACCAGCATTTTCTGTTTCCCATATTTGTGGTGATAGTCACTCGGATCGTGTGCAATGGAATCTCATATAGTTGTAATTTGTATTTGCCTTAGACCTAAAGTTGCTTAATCTTGTTTCATATGATTTGAAAACATTTCATTGATTTTGGTTTTTTTCATTTTTATTGAATTATTTTTTGTTTTGGTACTCACTGTTTTGAGTTCTTTATATACTCATGATATTAATCATCTATTCAAAGAGTACCTGACAGATTTTTCCCTCATTCTGTAGACTGACTAATCACTTGTTTCATGGCCTAAAATATAGTGTTTTATAAAAGTTCAATGAGCTTTTAAAAAGAATGTGAATTATGTGATAGATTAGGAATTTATTAAATCAGCTTCATCTATGGTACAGTTTAGTGTTTCTTTGTTGAATTGTTTTTGGTCTGGATCACTTATGTGTTATGTATAGTGAAGTACTGAAGTCACACAGTATTACTGTATGTAAGCCTTTCTGTCCCATTAGTCTAGTAGTGTTAGTTTTATGAAATTAGACACACTGATGTTTAATGCATAAATTTTTATAAGTTCTTGATGGATTGTTCTTTTTACAAATATGCAGTGACTGTTTTTGTTTCTTCTAATTTTGGTTTGAGTCTGCTATGTCAGATAAAAGCACAGCTTGTTCTTGCATTCAGGCTGCATTTTAATGGAATATCATTTTTCACTCTTTCACCTTAAGAAAGGAAGAACAGTTGAAATTACAATTAGGGAATTAGAGAATCAGTAAATAAAATTAGATTATATTAAAAAAACATAAAGTTGAAAAGAAAAGTGAGTTCAAAAACTCTTGCTAGCCATTGTGCTTAGATCAGAGAAGCTTTCTTCTGAGTTCTCTAACACTGGCATCTACAGTGGAAGGGCAAGTGAGCTGATTCTGGGGCCAGTTGGTATTCCTCTCTGCTATGGACAAACAGGTTAGGACTGTCTGCAGGCCAAAACCTGCCCTGTGTTCCCACAGTGTGGATCTGGTTAATGGTGTTTTGTGGGGCTGCAGCACTGTATTGCCTCCTAAAGCTCTCTCTCTCTCTCTCTCTCTCTCTCTCTCTCTCTCTCTCTCTCTCACACACACACACACACACACACAGAGACAGAGACAGAGACAGAGACAGAGACAGAGACAGAGACACAGAAAGACAGAGATTGGTAACTCCAATGAGATTTGAGATATTTGGGTGCAATAGGTACACACATGCTTCTGAGACCCCCCAGTCTGAACATCCAAAGACAGGGCTGATGTCTAAGCTGAGGTATTTCCAGAAAAATGTCAGAGTGTGTGGATAGAAAGAAAATGTGGAGTTGTGAAGTGGAAGGCAGTCATAAGAACTTAGGAGCCCATAAATTGGCCTCATTCTGGAAACTGTGCAAACCCACAAGGTCTTACCCATCACCAAAGTGCCGTGCAACCCACCATCATACTAGGTTTAACTCAGCAAGCTTGCAACAGACCTTTCCAGTCTCCATGATTGTCCATTTTGGATACCTTCCATTAAGTCTCTGCAGCTGCTTTACCATGGGGATTCAAAATTGTGATTGTTCTGTTTTTATACTCAGAGTAGGTTGGTGTCAATCAGTAGATCTCCCTCAAACTGCCCTTGATTATGTCACTCCAAAATATAGTGAGCATGAAATGAATTTCTTTCCAAAGCTAGCTGCCATGCAGGAGGAGTCACTTTCAGATTAGATTCCACTCCTGAATTTGAAGTTTGTAAGAACTGTGGGCTTCTCCTGCAGTGGGGACTGACAGGTATCATTTATCATTGGAGCTGCTAGGCCTCTCCTAGCTTACCTGTGTTTGCAGTTCTGGCATTCTTCCCCACCCAAGGAGCAGTCAAGGTTGGAACTGGAAATTGCTTTGTAATTTATTCTGAGTGCCATTTCTATCTCTCTGTTTTTTTTTTTTAGTTTCCTTTACTTCTTCATTTCTGCAGCTATTTTTATCTTTCTGTCCACAAACATAAAATACTTTTTTTTGGTCTGAAATCTCCTTCCTCTCAGAGTCTCAGTTTTCTGTCTCCTTACTCAAAGCCTTTAGCTGAAATTCTACAGATACGTTCTGACCCAGAAGAATCATCTGTCATGCACCAACCTGACATGGGTCACATACCTGTACACAGTGATATTTGTGGACTATCATCAAGCTATAATACTTTATCAATGTGTTTTACAACCCTTTTGGATTCTCATTTCTAAGCACTCTTTTATTTTAATTTTCATTGCATGTTGCTTAACTTGTATCATCTTTCTGTGTTATAAAAAGAGTATGACATGAAAGTAATATTGCAAAACTCCAATGAGTAAATACCAAGACAGAAATAGAAACAGCAAAGAACAGATGAGAAATGAGAGGCAAGGGCTATCGATTGACTTTTGCAGAATTTACCCAACATCATGTGTCTCTATCATCATCATTTTTTTAATTACAAAATTTATAAGTTTCCAGAGAGAGATGGTTCAATTTCTGGGTAATTTAGACTTCTTTTTTATTTGGGTTTAGCAAAATTTTTATAAGCCAAAATTTTAACACATGTTCTGATGCCTAGTAAATCTAATACTCCACCTCTGGTTCTACATTATGTTTATTGTCAAAGCCACCATTCAAACAGAGGCATAAATCCACATAAATATTAAAGATGACATCAATTGTCTTAAAAACATGTTTGTTTGTGGTTTAAGTGTCTGGGATATTAGTGCATCCAAAATTGTCTATAAAATCAATGCCTCATTGAAAGAGTGCAAAGCCAGACAAATATTTTTACAGGTACTTTTTTAATATAATCAAGTAATGAAAAAAGATAATTATATGACATATATGTATTATTTTGTATGCACTTTGGTTAAAGAGTGTCATAAAGTCCTCAAAAGTGTCAGATGTAATTTATTGCCAGAGATTCATAATTGTGAGCAGAGATCAAGTATTTACCTATTGTTCAACCAGAACACACATAGCATAGCCCCCTCTTACTTTCTCTCTCCATTTGTTGTTCTCTGAACAACATGTTCATGCTGAAATGCTTCCTCTGCAGTTCCTCAGTACCATTCACTTCACTCCATTCTAACAGGATTACTCATGGTGGTGCATCACTGGTAAGGCTGGCCATGTTCACTGGGTTCCAATGAGACTCTCAAGAACTATACTTCTTTCGTGATGATTTCAGACACAATTAGGATGTCCTTGTAAGCAATAAAATATGAAGAAGTCATTTATGAAGCATGTGAAGCTTACCATTTGGATTTCTGCAGCACAGATACAGAGTCACACACCTTCTGATCATATCTTCCTTTCAGATTAAGTCTAGTCAGTCACTCCGATGGTGAAATGTGAAGTCCTTTGAAATCATCCTCAGTTCTTACCACATACCACAGTCATCAACAGGTGGAACACATAGAAAAAAAATTGTTTAAAGCAATGAAATACAGTTTAATTTTTATTTTATATCATGACCCTGTTTCAAACCCCCCCCCAAATTAAAGAAACTGAGAGATAATCCCCATATGAGGCCCTGTGGTTATATCAAGGATAAAGGTAGAAGAAGGATATAGGGTGAAGAAAGGTCACTCTTTAGATTCCCATCTTTCTGTCCTTGATGGGGTCTCAACTCCAATGAACTTCTCCACAATGGAAGAATACTTGGGACCTTGGGAGAAATAGAGGGTCTATCATTTTCCCAGTCTATTATTTTCCCAGTGAACTTGATTAAGAATCATAAGGTGACAGAAAACATGCCAGGTTGTGTGTTACAGTGCAGATGGCCAGGGACCCTCCCAGGGGATGGAAGACTCAGGAGGATGAATGGATCCAGGCTAGTTGATGGATTGGTGACCCAGGGACTCTGTGTAATTTTATTAAAGAAATTTATATTACCATTAAGATTCTTAGAGACACAAGCAGGAGCAGATAATTGTGAAGACCTGTGCACAGTCTAACATCACACTTCTGTCCAAAACTTGCCACATTGTTGCTGGTGGACTGACCTGTCACAAGTCCCTTGCTGCTCACAAGTAAAGTATAAATAATATTGGTGATGTGTTTTTGGAATTCTTATGATGGTTAAGTCTTTCTATATGTTCCAATTGCATGATTGCATTATAATTATTAGTACTGGCTTTAAAGGTTTTTAAATCCTACAAAAATTTTAATTATGATTGTTTGTTCACCAATAGTAAAGCTACATAAGTATTTAAAAACATGGAGAGTTTTTCTTCTGAGTGCCTGAAGTTATATCAGTACTGTGGAAATTACTAGTTTTCTCATCCTGAGGCAGGAGGAAGGCAAGTTTGAATCCTCTTGGGCAACTTAGTGAGAACCTGTCTCAAAATAAAAATTAAAAAGGGCTGGGAATGTACCTCAGTGTGCAGGTCCTGTATTCAATACCCAGTACTCTGAAAAAAATAGATAAAATAAAAAGACCAATATAAGTATGACAATTCCAAATATCATAAATAAAATAAAAATAAAATGAGCCAAAAAACCATAATAGCTTTATTAAATGCAGCTCATGATGAAAGAAAATAAAAATAGATAGGATTTGGGTTGTTAACAAGGCTGAAATATAGAGATATGGAAATAGGAGTGAGGACATTTGGGATTACAGAAATAAAACAAGGTAATAATGTAAAGGAAAGAAAATGCTTTCTCAGGCAATGAAAATATCACTATAAATCTCTACTTAGCCAGATTCCAAAATTTGTGTAAAAAATACCTTGAAAAAGTAAGCAGTCTTCCTGGCCAAACATTCTAAATGCCATGTTATAAAAGTTTGGATGACTTTTCAGTGGCAAAATTTCTTCCTTTTTACTTCTCAAAATTTGGATGAGGTATCTGTGTGTTTTCATTGAGGGAATTATTGGATCCTACAAACAAAAAATTCAGGATGATGTTTATAAGTGTTAATATAACAAATGGCAGGTTCTAATGTATTTTAATTATGCCAAGCCTTTCCTGAAATGACAAATGTATTTGTTACTTTTCTCTTGTTGTTGGGACAAATACTTGATGCCAAAAAATAATGAAGTAAAAATTTATTTCGTTCACAGTTTGTGGATGTTGCAGTCCTGCATGACAGAGTCACAAGTGGTAGAAAGGCAGCAGTTCATGGTGGTGGGAGACAGCAAAAGCAACAACAGCAAAAGGTCAAAATGGAGGAGGAAGCCTCTTTTCTGTCCCTTACACTGTACCCAGACTATCTTTCTTGGGCAAGTGTAAAACTTACACTGTCACTATCAGCACTAGATAATGCACTAATTATGAACTCTAGATTCAGTCACCTCTGGAACACCTGCCCCCCATCATCACATGAGTTGCTGAGGGAGGGCATCCGGACACAGATCGTAATATTACACTCCTCGCCCCCCAAAGACTCATGCATATCTCTTATGCAAAATGAATTTAAAAGACTTGCCAAAGTTCTGACAGTTTCAGTATTGCTGAAAAGCTCAAGCCCCAAGTGAGATCTAAGGCAAATTCTTAACTCTTAGTCCTGGTACAAATGAGAGAAGATATTCTTTTTTTCTTACCAGTACTGGGGATCGAACTCATGACTGTGCATTTGCAAGGCAGGTGTTTATGCTGCTGAGCTAAATTCCCAGCTCCGTTGGTTGGGGATTTTTTCTTTGTGCCAGGGATCAAACTCATGATCTTGCACTTGCCAGGCAGCCGCTTAAGCCACTGAGCTAAATCCCCTCCCCAATCCTTGTACAAATGAAAAGAAAGTTAAACACTTCCAATAGATATTGGATATTTTCACAAGATAGATATTTTTATTCCAAAATTATAAATGGGGATACAAAAGTTTAAGAATAATTCAAATGCAAAATCCAGGAGGGCAAACATTGAGTCCTGTAGTTGTATGTGCAGCATTTGAGACACTCTTTGTCAAGTTATGAGCTCCGAAGGGCTTGACTGGCTCTGCCTCTGAAGCACTTCTGGTGGTTATAGGGTCCATGGCTTCTCTTTTGGACTAGCTTTGCTTCTTCCTTGCAGTTTTCCTCAGATGATCCATGTTCCTGGCTATTTCAAACTTCTAGGGTCTCCACTGAATCTTTGGCTTCACCCTCACAAAATCCCATATTGCCTTCTCAGGGACATGCTGTTTGGTCTCCCAGGTCTTTTAAAATTGGAGTGGGAGTCATCCTAACCACACAATTCTTACATTCTGCAAGCACCTAAAAGTATCACCATGTGGATTATGCCATGTTTGGCTGCCAAGTGGAGGATTAACCAGGCCTTCTGCTTTCATTGCTGAGCACTCTGATTCCAATTCTGTAGAACAAATTCTCTACAATGCTACCATTCTGGAACATGATGTAATTGCTGCTGCCATTAAAGAATCTGGTGCAGCTGCTGCTGTCATTCTAGAACCTGGTGCTCTGGGGTTTTCCTCTCAAAGAAAAGTCTTTCACTTTTGCAATCCTGAGACTGTGAAGCATGTTATTCTGTTGATTCCCATGATGCTCACAGGCCATCTTTTCTATTGTTGTTCCTTCTCAACAATCAAGATATCTGCTCTATATTTGCAGTCCACAGATTTACGGAAGCTTCCCTTCTGGACAAACTCAAAAATTTTACAGTTATTCTGGGCTCTTTGCTCTTGATTCTCAAAATACATCTGACTAAATGCCCCCAACAGTAGGCATGGTATCTCTTCCACTTATGACTTCCTTGACATTTCTTCTGCTACATTAATTAGTCTGATGTTCTTCATCTCAGTCTTGGACAAAGTCTCTGAACACAAACTAAGTGCAGACAAACTGCACTTATGATGTGAGCCATAGCACACATCATCTGGAGCCCATCAACCAATGCAGTCCTTCTTCCCAGCAGAAACTTTCTGAGTCAGATCTTTACTAGAATTTCTATCAACCTTCTGGTCTTCTGAGCTCTGACAAGAATCTTCTCCAGAAGAGCCTAATGTGTTCAGCTCTACTTTTTCAGGCAACATCTCCAAACTTTTCCAAACTCTTCCCATGAGCCATTTCAAAGGTCCTTGAACCAATGGGTCAGGTATAGTCATGGCATCAACCCTACTTCTCTATTACCAAATTGTGTCTTGGTTACTCTTCTCTCTTTGCTGGGAAAAGGTACCTGATACACAAAATTTTTTAAAAAAGGTTTTTTAGCTCATAGTTTGTGGAGGTATTGGTCTATAATCATCTGACTCCAACACACTGTAGTATATGGCAGAGGGGCAACAATTCAAGGTGGCATAAGACAGCAAAAGCAACAAGGAAAGGGCAAATGAAGGTGCAAGCCTGTTTCTGTACATTACACTGTATGCAGTCTACCCAGCAAGGGCAAGTGTAGCATTCATACTGTCACTTTCAGTACTAGATAATCTACCAATCACAAACTTTTGATTCAGCTGCCTCCAAAAAAGCCCATCCCCCATAACCAAGTCAGGTTCTTGTTAAAAATTCATAAATAAACCAAAACAACAAGTCCATTTTCCAAACAATGAGAATGAGCCCAAAGGATGATATTCTACTTTTCACTTTTCCCACTGTTATGTTTGCATCCTATCATTTGATGAGCAAGGTGGGATTTTTTTTAAAAAATGATTTGTGAATATAATCAAATTATTACTATGATTCTGAAATACATTATTTGGGATACTCATCATGACTTCCTAATTCCTTTTTTTGATAATTTTTTTAAAATTTGAGTTTAGTGGCAAAATTTAGGTGCATAATGTCTGCATTCATTATAGAGAATGTGTATCTGTACTTATGTTTGCCTTCCCACTTCCCTCTTGGGACTTTTGTTCATCCTCAATCCAGCCATACCTGATGCTTTCTGTACCTCATAAATGTTCCTAGACAGTTTCCTCAGTTTTCTACATCTTCCAGTCTGATAACCTTTTTCTCCTTTCACCTCAACTCCCATCTTCTGTTGTGGACAAAGCACCTACTTCAAACACCAGCTCCTCAGAAAATTCTTTCTAAATACAGCCAAATAGCCTCCTTCCTAATATCACTTTGCTGTTAAAATGCATGCAGGTGTACTATTGCATAATGTAGGCTGCAAGTGTATTCTTCTCTCTTATTTATTTATTTATTTATTTATTTATTTTTTGTGGTACCAGGGATCAAACTCATGGCCTCGCACTTGCCAGGCAGGTGCTTATGCTACTGAGCTAAATCCCCAACACTTCTCTCACTTTTAATTCAACATCTTGCATTTATTTGATTTTGCAATATATTTTAGATTAAATAAGCATAATTCTGCTGCAGGCATTTCAAGATACACTAAGAGATGTTTACTAGAGGACAATCACTTTAGGTCAGAGCCCAAAACTTCAAACTTCATGGAAGTCTCTGTCTGATACTCTACCTCACTGGTCATGCAATATGTCACACTCCAGAAATCTAGGTGGAGACATCATAAAACCAGGAAATCACAGAGCAGTAACAAAAGAAACCTCTGACATATTCTGAATATGTTCTATTAAATATATGCAATCTTAAATATGCATCAAGACATAGACATATATGTGAATGCAAAAGCTAATAATGAGGAAGACATGCAAAGTTTGAAGATATCCCATTCCCATAATAAATGTATTCATTATAAATTGAAAATATAGGCAAATAAAAAACATTTTAAAAACTCAAATTTTATGAATGAGAGAATGAATCAGAGCCAAACTGAAAAAAAAAATTATTTATTTATTTATTTATTTATTTATTTATTTATATGGTACCAGGAATCAAACACAGGGCCTTAAGCAGCCAAGCAGGGACTTGTGCTGCTGAACTATACATCAGGCCCTTAAAAATAAAATAATAAAATAAAATACAGCATATTTTAATCAAGAGCCAGGCAAGAAGCATGGATATTGAGCATGATAATTATCCCAAAAAAGATCCAAGTTAAGGACAAGCAATATATATTTAGGAAAAGAAATTGCTTGCAAGATTTTAGGAAAATCATGATTTTTATCTGACACATGATTTAACAAAATATCAATTGAGTCATTTATTTTTTAAGTTAGAAAGCAGCTCTCTAACATCATTTTTCATATAATCATGGACAGCTATAAAATTCTCTTTTTTATTAACAATGTGTTTCTGAAATTTACTTGAATAACACTATCTAAGACAAGACAACTTAGTATGAGCACATTAAGACATCGCTTAAGACCTAAAAACAGTGCAGTGACTTTTATAATGCTTAAGCAAAAGCAATAATAAGATGGAAAGCCAAGGCAACAGTAGGCATTGGAAGAACTTTGCCCGGTTCTATTCATTAAAATAGTATAAATAAAAAATAAATAGATGACCTGCACTATTAGTTTATTCCTCATTTAAATATAATGTAGTTTTTCTCATTGTAGCACATTACCAAAATCTACAATGAAATGTTGGGAATTAAAATAATGCAATGTATTTGAATTTAAGTGGATAATTGATCAGACAGGAATCTAAGGTGGAAGGGGCACTTAGAAGCAACATCTCCTGTGTGAGACAATGAAAAAGTGTCCTAGTCTATCTATACCTTGTTAATACTTAGTCTACTGCAAAGCGAATGTATAGATGATGTTTTAGATCTAAAATTTAATCTCTCATGGACTTCCCAGTAGCAGATCAAGGAAGTTGTTCATATATTCTGCACATTCATTATTACAAAGAAAACTAATAACATACTTCTTGGGCAATTGACACATTACATTAAGAGAAAATATATAATTCTTTGGTATTTCTGTGGTATTCTCTGGTATTTTGGTATTCTATGTCAAAATATTCAATTGGAATGTCATGAATGTTGGTTTGCTTAGAGAAATCAAAGTACTTTCTCACAAATGAATTAATAACAGAGTCACTCCATAATGAGACTAACTAAACTAACTGTGGAAACAATATGAAATATGTGTTAAATTTGAATGAGATACAAATAGAACTTAAATTGAATTATTTTAATAGATAATATCATTTAAGTTGAATTATTTTAATAGAGCATACATTAAAATAGGTTTAAGTTTAATAGGTATTAAATGCATCAAATAAATTGATAAGTATTTCTCTTTTGAGTTCTACTATTTATTTATTTATTTATTTATTTGTAATACATGTTTGCAGCACATTTTGCTCACATTCCTTGTGTGGAGCTGGTAGTGTTAGTACAAATACATAATACATGTTAGTTCCTTTTTCCATGCCCCTTTCCTCCTCCTTTCTCCCTTATTTCTTCACCTCCACTCAATTTGACAAATGTCTTTCTGTGTATACCTCTCAGCAACTTTTAACTCTGTTTCCCTTGGGTTCCATGGCTTTGGTATGGTGGTGTGGCATAGTTGTGGTGCAGTAGTGTGTGTCTCAAGAGCTCCCAATCATTTTACTAAAGTAAGGGTTACACCTTTGGAATCTAATACCCCTTCGTTTCCTGCAGGTGATATGGAATGGTCACTTGAACCCAGAAAAACTACTCCACAATTAAGATGGGGTCAAAATGGCCAAAAAGCAAAAAGAGAATGAAATCCTTTACCAGTTGTTAATCCTTTACTACTTGTTTCTATGTCAATACCAACTACTTTTCCTTCTACATTTTTAAAAGCATGGTATTCTATGTTATCAGAAACCACTCTCTTTTTCACACTTCCTTATAGCCTCTTTCACATCCTTATTCCTAAAAGTATAAATCAAAGGGTTGAGCAATAGGGTTAGCAATGTGTAAAATGTTGTCACTGTTTTGTGAGAGGAGTAAGAAAATAGAGGCCATGCATATAAAAATATGCTGGGGACAAAAAGCAAAACCACAATAGTAATGTGGGATCCACAGGGGGCCAAAGCTTTTCTTTGCCCTTCAGAACTGTGCTGCTTCAGAGAGAACAAGATGACAATGTAGGAAACAATCAACAGAAACAAGTAGATAATGCAAAATGATCCACTATTGGCAACCACCAACAGGTCAAAGATGTGAATGCCAGTGCAACCAAGCTTCAGTAATGAATACAGGTCCACAGGGGCCAAAACTTTTCTTTGCCCTTCAGAACTGTGCTACTTCAGAGAGAACAAGATGACAATGGAGGAAACAATCAACAGAAATAAGTAGATAATGCAAAATGATCCACTATTGGCAACCACCAACAGGTCAAAGATGTGAATGCCAGTGCAACCAAGCTTCAGTAATGGATACAGGTCACACATGCTTAATGACATTGGGGCAACAAAATGGGAGCTAGAAAGTGAAGAGAATTTGAATGATGAAATGTAGGGAGTCTCCTATCCAAACTACCCTTCCTGGAATGCAACAGAGCCTCCTATTTATGATGAGAGTAATGCAAGGGCTTGCAAATGGCCACATAGTGGTCACAGGCCATGGCTGTGAAGACAGTCAACTCCACTCCAGCAAGGAAATGTTCAGCAAAAAGCTGAGCCTTGAAGGTTTCAAAGGAGACTGTGTTCCTTTCATGGAGGGAGTCAGAAATCACCTTTGGTGAGGTGACATAAGAAACACATGCATCCAGGAAGGACAGGAAAGCCAAGAGGTACACAGGGAATTCTAGAAACCCTATTCCAGATGGTCATCACAATTAGCATGCTGTTACAAATAGTTGCAATGTAGATAAACAAAAGTACAAATGAATGCCATTTCCCAAACTCTTGGATTCTGAGAAAGTCATAGTAGAATGTATTCAGTTGCAAAGATTTGGTTATGCATGATTTCCAAAAAAAAAAAAGTCAAAGTAATGGACGAGTCATATAAACCTGCCTATGGAGATAGTTCTCCTCTGATAGAACAGGTCGATAAGCATTTCTTGAGTTGTGACAGAGGTGAATGAGGCATCTATAAGGGACAAGTAAGTGAGATAGAAGTACATGTAACCAGACAGGTTGGGTCTGAGGGAGATGGTGATGACAACAAGTAAATTGGCTCACAGAGTAAATAAGAAAATGAACAAAAATATAAAGAGGAGAATTTTCTGCAAGTGTGGCTTCTGTGTGAGTTCCAAGAGAATAAATTTAGTAACATTACTGGGAGGTGTGAGTTGATCCATTTGTGAAGTAACAACTTCTGGAGTCCTGAATTACCTACCAAAAGTTAAATGTACAAAGTTAATCATACAGGGTCATAGCTTGAATTTCATAATACATAGATAGGATGGTCACTGTCTCTGAGTCACATGGATCACAAGTTTGACATCTGTCAACCTGCTAGTGCTTTACCAATTCCCTCAAAATGCTCTCTCTTCAGATGCCTCATACATTCTGTCACCTATAAGACACTCATAAAGCATCAATTATTGGGCAATTTAACAAGAAGATGTGGGGATATATACATAAGCTCTGGATTTCCCATTTTCAACACCTTGGGACATTTTTTCATCCTTCCCTTCCCTCATGGGTCAGACCCTTCTTCCTCTGTGTCTGTGAGTTTACAAATTATAGCCATGAGATAATGTAGGTTATAAAGTGTGGCATAGAGGTAAAGCATATTCTCTTTTCCATAATTTTCATTTGAGACAATGATTTTAAACTTTAAACTAAGACATGGTCAAGACCTATCTTGCAAAGCAATCTAAGCAAATAGATGAGTAAAATGTGTAAGTTGTTGGACACACCCCTGGCAACAACCATATCCATAAGATATTCATGGCAGTTTTCCCAGTGTGCTTATCACAGTGTCTGGCATCATTTCTTCAATCTGTGGCACCAATAATATGATAAATAAATGCTTATTGAGTTCCCACATGTCCATGAATATGCATACTTCCCTGGTAATAAACTAGGAAGTTCAAGTATTTTCATCTTATTCTGTTTGCTCACAATACATACCTACCTTATGATAAATGTAAATAAACTCTTAAAAAGAAGACTACATTCCAGTTTAATAGTTTTGGAATATTTTACATGTTGAGTTTGAAAATATATTTTGAGGAATTTGACTTTCAAGGTAATTACCCTCATAATTATTATTGTTTATTCTTCAAAATTACATCCCATGGATGATTTAACATAGTGTCTTTTCTTAAAGTCAATATTAATACTGGGTTAAAAAATTCACTTACATAGGCTTTTCTATTCATGAAAATCCATAAAGTAAAACAGACCACTATTGTGAAATCTATGAAAGTAGAGACAATGTGGAATGAGATTATAAATAGACTGCTATATAAGATAAAGGATATATAACTTATAGATAGATAGATTAATTGTCACAATTACTAAATTTCACTCATTCAATGACAATTTTTGGACATTTACTATGGGTATCAGCACATATTGTTTTTTATAATTATAAAAATGACTATGTTAAATGCCCTTTGTATCCCTCTTTTGATGTTTTATTATGACATAGCAACAATTCATTCATCTACAAGAGAATGATGCCTATTACTTCTCTGTGTTTCTGCTAAATACATTCTTTTGTCTTCTCCCATTCTCCCATAGTGTTCATCATTCTTAAATAAAGAAGATTGCATTATTAATATAAATGGACATAATTGCCTGATTTGGAAACATAAATTTTGCAAAGAATTAAAATATACATACAAGACATGTGACTGCACTACTAACCACTGTAAGTTCATTAAAAAGAACATTTGGTGCTTTTATTGTTTGATTGTTTGCTCATTGTTATGTCTAAATCTTGTAACCTAAACACTACTTCTATGATAAGGGTATTCAATATATTAACTAGTGTTAATTTCCTACTATTTTTTGAAATTCTGTATCATTTCAATTTTTTTGTTTTGCTCTTAAAATAAAATATGAGAACACATAATTGTACCAGAAAGTATTCTATTGAAAGTTTTTCTTTTCTTTTCAAAATTAAATGGACTGGGGCTTTATATTTTACCAAAGTTGAAAATCACATATATACATGAAAAGAAAGTACATCAACTTAATTACATTCCTTTATTCTAAGGACAACTCCCAACTAGATGTGAAAAGAGAACAGTGTCCTTAAAGTAGAATAAGGCAACAGAAGTGATTTAGAAAGAACTTTAAAGAAATAAAAATCATTTTGCCTCTTCGATTTTGCAACAATCTCATTGACATAAACTATAAAGGGAAAACATTTTTAAAAAGAAAAATTCCCCCAGCTTTTGAGTTTCTGGGGAGCTACCTGGATGCTGGACTGGGTCCAGCAGACTGTAGGGCCTCAGTCAACCATGCTCAACAGCCTTCTTTCAGTTCAGGAGGCAGAAATCGTGCACTAGGACTCTTGGCTCAACTGCAAGAGTTGGCCTGCAGAGAGCTTAAGATCAGCACTGTCAGTGGCTGAAATCATATCCAAATCTCTAGGACAGGGGATTGTGCCCCATGGGTTTTGCTGGCCCCAATTCTACACACCCTGCTTCCAACTCTCAATTTAGGGAGCCAAGTACATGCAGAGGAGCTGAGACTGCTCCTGAAGCTGAAGGTGCAGGAGGGGATTCACCACACACCCAGAGGAAGCTTTGGAACACCAACAAAAGCAAGGAAATAAATAAATATGACAAAAGGAAAGACCAAAATGCAGGCTCAAATATCCAGCCCATCCCAAGAAAGCCTAGAAGCCATGTACAAAGAAGAAAATAGAAGCCATACACCTGAAATGACTGAAATGATATCAACTGAAATAAAGAAGCAACTAGGGGAAGCCATGGAGAAATCCAAATGAGAAATAATTTCCCAGGTAAAAGAAGAAATGATAAAAGTAGTGAAAGAAATAGTGAACACATCTAGTGAAGACACAGCTAAAAAAATTAGAGGAACAAAGCAAATAGATAGAATACCTGAATGAACACTATAAGAAACAAACAGAATACATAAAGCAGATTGAAAGAGATATACAGGAAGTCAAAAATGTAATTGAAAGCTGTAAAAATGCCTCAATAAAAGTGAAGATAGGATTTCAGACCTCGAAGAAAAGATCACAGCTAGTAAGCAGAAAAGGAAATATCTTTTAAAAATAACAAAAAATCAGGAAATAAAAATTCAACACCTGTAAGATGATGCAAAGAAAATAACATAAGATTAATAGGGATAAATGAAAAAGAAGAGGACAGTGCAAATGATATCAAGAGGCTATTTACAGAAGTAATAGCTGAAAACTTCCCAAACATGAGAATGGAAACTTACATATGGATTAGTGAAGCATATAGAACTCCAAATAGCCATAACCAAAATAAAACTACACCCTGACACATAATAATCAAAATTCCAGAAATCCGCCATAAGAATAGAATACTAAAAGTTGTTAGAGAGAAAAGACAGATCATCTATAAAGGAAAACCTATCAGAATCACAGCAGACTTCTCAACACAAACAATGAAATCAAGAAGAGCATGGAGTGAAGTATCTCAGATCCTAAAGGAAAACCACTTCCAACCCAGATGGACGTACCATGCAAAACTGTCCTTCAAAATGGATGGAGAAATAAGACACTTCCATGGAAAAGAACAGCTGAAAAACTTCATGATCGCCAAACTAACCCTACCAGGAATACTGAAAGATATTCTAGATACACATAGGATAAAACCACCAAGCAAGGTAGATAATTAAATAGAATGGAAAGCTAGAGATACAACAGCAGAAAGATAACATGTCAACAATAAACCAATATATAACAGTTACAACCAATAATGTAAATGGCCTCAACTCACCAATCAAAAGAAACAGACTTGCTGAATGGATCAAGAAACAACACCCAACCAAATGCTGCCTACAAGAAACACATCTTACCCAAAGGAAACCCATAGACTGAAAGTCAAAGGATGGAAAATAATACTTCATACAACAGGAAATTTTAAAAAAGTGGGAGTAGCAATCCTGTTTGCAGACCATTAGCGCTTCAAACCAAGAATGATCCAAAGAGATAAAGAAGGTCACTACATACTAGTTAGGGGAAAGCTTCAACAGGAAGGGATAACAATATTAAATACATATGCAACAAATTCCAGAACACCCAGCTATACAAAGCAAATATTAACAGAAATGAAATGTCCAATAAGCAATAACACAATTATAACAGGAGACATTAACATGCCATTGACACAAAGGGACAGACCAACTAGAGAGAAAATCAGCAAAGAAATAACAACAGAATCACACCTGTGAACAAATGGACTTGATAGACAAATAGAGAGTTTTCCATCCCACAACATCAGAATATACCTTCTTCTCAGCAGTACATGAGACATTCTCTAAAATAGACCATATACTAGACCACAGAACATATTTAACTAAATGCAAAAGAATTGAAAATATCCCATGCATTGTCACATCATAATGCTGTGAAACTAGAAATTAATGATAAAAGCAACTACAAAAACCTCACAAACACATAGAAACTGAGTAATACAGTCTCGAGCAATCAGTGGGTCACAGAAGAAATTAAAGAGAAATGAAACAATATCTACAAGCAAATGAAAATACAAACACAACTTACCAGAATTTGTGGGATGCAATGAAAGCAGTCCTCAGAGGAAAAATTATTGCATTGAGTTCCCACATCAGGAAGACAGAACGAACACAAATAAACAACCTGATGGTACAACTCAAACATCTAGAAAAAGATGAGCAAGCCAAGCCCAAGTAAAAAGAAGGGAGGAAATTATAAATAGCAGAGCAGAAATTAATGCAATAGAGACTAAGAAAACATTACAAAGGATCAACTAATCAAAGAGTTGGTTCTTTGAAAGAATGAATAAAATTGATAAGCCCCTGACCAACCTTATTACAAAAAGGAAAGAAAAAACGCAAATTCATGCAATAAGGAATGAAAAAGTTGAAATTACTACACACTCAGTGGAAATACTGAAGATCACCAACACTATTTGAAAAACCTCTACTCTCACAGGTTCGATAACACAGAAGAAATAGACAGATTCCTAGATACATATGAACTACCAAAGCTGGATCAGGAAGATGTAAAACTGCTGAATAACCCAATTTCTATTACTGAAATTAAAAATGTAATTAAGTCCTTGCCAACAAAGAAGAGCCCATGCCCAGATGAATTCACTGTGGAATTCTGCAAGAAATATAAAGAAAACATAATTCTGACACTCCTCAAACTCTTCAATGAAATTGAAAGTGAAGCAATTCTTCCTAAGTCATTCCTGGAAGCACATATTACCCTAGTACAAAAACCTGAGAAAGACCCAACTAAAAAAGAGAACTATAGGCCAATCTCCCTAATGAACATAGATGCAAAAATTCTCAATAAAATATTGGCAAACAGGATGCAGAAAATCATCAAGAAGATTATACACCACAACCAAGTGGGAATCATCCCAGGAATGCAGTGATGGTTCAAAATACATAAATCAATAAATGTAATCTACCTTATCAATAGAACCAAAAGTAAGAACCACATGATCACCTCTATAGATGCAGAAAAAGATTTTGATAAGGTCCCACACTCATTAATGATAAGAACCTTACAGAGAATGGGAATAGATGGTCTTTACTTCAATAGGATAAAGGCCATCTATGACTAACCAACAGCCAGCATCACATTAAATGGCCAAAAAATGAAAGCCTTTATCTTAAAATCAGGCACAAGACAAGGATGTTCCCTATCATTGCTCCTATTCAACATAGTACTGGAAATACTAGCCAGAGTAATTAGACAAGAGAGACAAATAAAAGGAGTAAAGATAGGAAAAGAGGAAGCTAAATTATCATTATTTGCAGCTGACATGATAATATACATAGAAGACCCCAAAACTCCATTGAAACACTGCTTGATATAATAAATAAATTCAGTAATTTAGCTGGATACAAAGTCAATACTCAAAAATCAATAGCATTCTTATACACTAACAACAAAAATACTGAGAGAGAAATAAGAGAAGCCACAACCTTCACACTAGCATCCAAAAAAATGAAATACTTAGGAATTCATCTCATGAAAGAAGTAAAAGTGCTATACAGGGAAAATTATAATACCCAGAAAAATGAAATCAAAGAGGACCTCACAAAATGGAGAGACATCCCCTGTTCATGGATAGGAAGAACAAACATTGTGAAAGTGGCCATTCTCCCAAAATTACTATACAAATTCATCACAATCCCAATCAAAATAACACTAATATACCTCATAGATCTAGAGAAATCACTCCTAAAATTCATCTGGAATAAGAAGAGACCTAGAATAGCAAAGTAGATTGTAAGCGACAAAGGCAAGGCAGGAGGGATCACAATCCCTGACTTGAAATTATACTACAAAGCTACTATAACAAAATCAACATGGTACTGGAATAAAAACAGACCTGAAGATCAATGGAATAGATTGGAAGGTACAACCACAACCATAAACTCATTCACCCACCTTATCTTTGATAAAGGGTCCAAGCATGCTCGCTGGAGCAACGACAGTCTTTTTAACAAATGGTTTTGGAAAAATTGGCTATCCATATGCAGAAGACTAAAACTAGACCGATGCCTATCACCATGTACTAAACTAAAATCTAAATGTATCAAAGATCTAAATATTAAAACTGAAACATTAAATCTGTTGGAAGACAAAGTAGGTAAAAACCTCGAAGATATAGGGGTAGCCAAAGAATTCATGAACAAGAATCAAACCACATGGGGAATACTTCCCAGAATCAATAACTGGGACAATATCACACTAGTGTTTCTACATGTCAAAAGAGATTTCCGGCAGAGTGAAAAGAATACCCATAAATTGGGAAAAAAATCTTAATGGACTGCCCCTCAGACAAAGGACTTCTGTCTAGAATTTATAAAGAATTTAAAAATATGAAACCCTTGAAATTCAAAGACCCAATAAAAAAATGGGCCTCTGAAATGAATACACAGTTCTCAGAAGAAGAATTACTAATGGCAAAGAAATACATGAAAAAGTGTTCATCATCATTAGTCATTAGAAAAATGCACATTAAAACCACACTGAGATTTCATCTCACCCCAGAAAGAATGGCCAGGATAGAAAAAACTACCAACAAGAAGTGCTGGAGAGGCTGTGTGGAAAAAGGAACTCTTCTGCACTGTTGGTGGCAGTGTAGACTGGTGCAACCACTGTGAAGGTCAGTCTGGAGATTCCTTAAAAAGCTGGGTTTGGAAGTCCCATTTAACCAGCTATTCCACTTCTAGGCATATTCTCAGAAGAAATAAAAATGTCATACCACAGTGATATATGTGAACCTATGTTTATAGCAGCACAATTTGTAATAGCCAGATCTTGGAAACAACCTAAGTGCCCATCAACTGAGGAATGGATCAAAAAATTGTGGCTTTTTTATACAATGGAGTACTGCTCAGCTATAAAGAATGATCACATTGAGATATTTATAAATAAATGGACACAACTTGAGACCATACTCATAAGCGAAATAAACCAAACTCACATGTGTAAATCCCAAATAGTCTGTCTAGTATGAGAGTTGGTAAGAGTATATAAGATTTTATGGTAATCATGATTTCCCATTTGAGTGCTTTGAAGCCTTTCAATGTTTTCATTCATTAGTTGGAATGGTTTTATTCTGTTTTATTTGACTTTATTATGTGTGATGGTATGAATAGAAGAAACAAAAAGGACATTCAGTTCAGAATGTCCTGTAATTCTTTCATTCTCTTGAATTGTTTTATACTGTTGTGTTATGTTTGATATTATTGCATTTGAAACTATGCTCAACAATAGCAGAGAAATAAGTTTTGGTAGCTACTGTTAATGTCTGGTTGTCTTATTGTAAAGTGTTGTGTTGCTTATGTTTTTCTGTTCTGATCTGCTTTGTTCTGCCCTCTTTTCTTTTATTCTCCTTAAAATAAAAAATTGAAAAAAGAAAATAGAAAAATTCATTAATAAGAACCATATTTATAAATATCGCTTTGTGTCTCTAGTCTAAAAAATAATAAGAATGGTAGGAGTAATAAAACCCAAAATGTGTAATTGCTACTGTAAAAAAGAAAGCAAAAGAAAATGTTCTAAGTAATCTAATTGCATGTATGTTTAAGTGTGTAAGATGAATGACCATATTACTGTTTTTTGTTAGATCATGAAGCAAAACTGTTGATAGTCTCATTGCTTCAATGTGTACTTTGTATGTTTTAACTTTGTAACTTGAACAACAATTTCCAAGATGACAGTATGTAAGTTATCAAGTAATGACTTCTCAGTATTTTTTGTTCTTTTCTTTCTTTTTTTCCCCCTTTGGAATCTTGTATTGTTGCTCTCCTTTTTTCTATTTTGTGTGTTTTGTTTTTAAATAAAGTTTAAAAAAGAAAAAAGAAAAGTTATTATAAAACTATATTCAGTGTGATTTTTCAGTAGATGAGAAAAATTATACATTGTGTGCCATGTCCAAAATTATGAGATAAATTATAATAAAAGAGTTTATTATATATAATTGTATACATGCAAATTTATCAGAGATATTTTCAAAATTTGTAGTATTGTAGAAAATTCTTTTTTTGTAATATCAAATCATAAAAATGTTGGAATGCAAATTGATTTTTTTAAAGAAAATGTTTATTTACATTGAACTCATCAGAAGTCAAAAGAAATCTCCAGCATAGTGAAAAGAAATCCCACAAACTGGGAAAAAATCTTTTTGAACTGTCCCTCTGACAAAGGACTTCTGTCTTGAACTTATAAAGAGTTTAAAAAATCAGACCCTCGAAATTCAAAGACGCAATCAAAAAATGGGCATCTGAGATGAATACACAGTTCTCAGATGAAGAAACATAAATGGCAAATAAATATATGAAAAAATGTTCATCATCATTAGTCATGAGAGAAATGCAAATTAAAACCACACTGAAATTCCATCTCACTCCAGAAAGAATGGCCAGGATAAAGAAAACTACCAACAGCAAATTCATAATATTTAATATAATTCTAGTTTATTTCAATAGTTAATAGAACACCTTGAATTACTTTTCTTCAAAACCTATGGAATTATAATTGGTTCTGCCATTCCCGAAGCTCACCAAACCTGAAGAAAGACTGAAGCTTAAGTCGGTGGCAGTGAGGAGTGATTATATAATTACTCAGGCTCATTTAATCCTGAGATTTTACCGTCATGACTTCCTTTAAAATATCTCACTTATCAACTTATCTGACATAACTCTGTGGCCAAAGTCCTGGGCAGCTTTTAGTTTATGAATAAATAAATGAAACATAAGATTAAAAATGTCAAGCAGGTCAGATCCAGTCAGCCTTGGCTGATTTATAAATAGCACTACTAGGGGATCCTTTCTCTGGAGCCCTCCACAAATCCTCTCTGTAGGCAAATTTTGAGCTTTTTTACCTAAAGCTAATTAGACCTCAGGGGTATTTCACTGGCAAATGTCACCAACAGCCCAATTACTTCATCTTATCCAACTAAAAATTATACAGGAACTTTTATGGTATCAATCTCTAATTGTAAACTTTCTCTTTAAATTCATACAAAGACATATCACTGTGTGAAGAAAAAGAAAACAGTTCTCTGCTAATGAATTAATATATTTAATAACAATTGAACTTAGTTTATTAGTGGAGTTAGGATATATGGCATTGTATATATTAAACATTTAGATAAATGACTATTTAAAATTGCATTGTATTTTGTTTCTTTCTCAACCCCTCTTCCACTGGTTTAGCACTAATTAAATATTGTCTTGAGGACTGCACTTTAAGTCATAATTATGACATATATTATAACATCAACACTTCCTAACAGTAGTAGTTTTCAATGTTTTTTCAAAAGCAGTTTTTCTCATAACAAATTCTGAAACTAATTTATCATCATGATGATGAAAATAGTCACATTCCTCAAATATATTCATAGTTGTAAGATAAAATTTTCTGTCATTCTAATGTAATCTAATAATGCCACAGTGAAAGGAGAAATCAAGCATCAATATTATCTTTTTTTGGCATGGAAAACCAAGTCACAGAATCAGAACATCTACCAATGTAAAATAAAAGCCAAACCTCTTGAATCTTGTGCTAACATCATCATGCTTAGATCACTGTTCAATAACTAATGTGTCAAAACACTGCTATCAATAATCATGAGGTACATTGGAATTGTCTACCAAAGGAAGTACATATCAATATTTGAATTTTTTTACATCTGCAATTTCTTAATTTTTATTTTAAAGAGATAAAATCAAGTAAAATAAAACAGAACAAAGCCTATCAAAACAAAGCAATGTAAGTGACCCAGGAGGTCAAAACCATAGGAAATTAACAATGGTTACCATAATGCCTCTTGTCATCTTCAAAATAGCTGTAGATAACTTTGGACATAGTAAAAATCAAACAAAACAGAACAGATTAGAACCAATAAAAACAAAACAATGAACACAATAAAGGATTTCAAAACCAGACAATAACAAATCCAAAATGGCTACCATAATATATCTTGCTATCTTTGAAAGTACCTGCCCATGCCATCGGATAAAACAAAATTGAACAAAGCAAAACAATACAATCCAGTCCAACAAAACAATGAAAATGATACAGCACTCCAAGCAAGATAATAGGGAATTAACAATGGCTACCACCTATGAAAGAGATCCCCCATAGATGCTACACTTTGTATCATTGTCCTCTGAACAGATGATCAGAAAACTAGCCCTAGACCTGCAAAGTCAGTGAAACACCAAACACCACAAGCCTCAAACTGCATTGCACCTCAATACTTATTACTACAGTCTGTGTTTCTCCAGATCAGCCAGTCACTTACAGAGGGTGGGGGCCCTTCTTGTTTCCCAGCCTATACACTGGAAGGGTCTGGGAACTGACCGCCATCCCCCCAGCAGTTGTGGCCTGCTCATGGCACTGATTTTTAGGGAGGGTTTGCTTCTTGGTGAATTTTGTTTTTTTCTGCCAAAGTCCAAGAATTGTGATTACTCACAAAAAAGGCTGGTGTCTGGCTGCTCCCCCAGTGGCAGCTGCCCACACATGGCCCTGGTTTTCAGGGAGGGCTTCCTTCTTGGTGAATTCTGGTTCTCTTCCCCCACAGACTTCAAATCTTGAAATTTATTATTATATTATTATTATTATTATTATTATTATTATTATTAGGTACCAGGGATTGAACACATGACCTTGCACTTGCCAGGCAGGCACTTACACCACTAAGCTAAATCCTCAGCCCCTTGAAACTATTTTTAAAAGCAAACTAAATTCAATTAAATTTAAGAGTATTCCTAAATATAATACCTTCATTCGCTCACTTTCATATATATTTTCTCAAGTAAAAAGAGAGAGAAATTGTACATAACTCTGGGTTTATTTTAGAGAATTCAGGTGTTCTGAACAGCATTGTAGAAAACAGTTTAACAAACTGATACTGTGTGATACATTTGATTCAGCTAAACACTTTAATATTGTAGTGCAATGATAACCTTTGTTTTTTGTCTTAGTTACTTTTGCCACTGGTGAAACAAAATACCCAACACATGAAGTTAAGAGACCAGAATTTTATTTTGGCTCATGTTTTAGAGTTTTGTTCTATAGTCAGCTTGCTTCATGGCAGGGTGGCATGGCACAGGAGCATCACAGAGAAGAAACAGTTCACAATAGGGCAGGCAGGAGACAACAAACAGCATCAAAAGCAGTAGCAGCAGCAGCAGCAACGATGACAAACCTAGCTTTTTTTTCCTGCCCTTTCTATTTCATTCAGTCTAGAAGCATATTGATTGGTGCCACCCACACCCAGAGTTGGATTTCTGTTACCCACACCCTTAATCTCAGCATCACACTGAGGTAATGCAGTCACCTTTTAAACTCCCTAGGTATAAGCACATGAGACTTTCTGGGGACATCTATATACAACCAGAACATCTTTCAACGCTAGAATGAAAGCAGAGAGTCCAACTGGAAAATGAACATGTGCTTTAATTTGTATCATGCCTAACACAATAGCAGATTAAATCCACCCATAATAGCCTATTATCTTTTTATCCAGCCTCTATTAAAATGCCTTGAAAGATAAGTATAGAATTTTGACATGCCACACATGTCTTATTGAACTCTTCCTAACCTAGAGTAACATAACTTGGAGAAACATAAAGTTAAGTCCAAAATATTAAGACTTTTCCATGAAGGAAAGTTTTTTGGAGCTATAAGAGAAAGAATTTTTGGAGCTATAAGAGAAAGTCTGTTTTCAGAATACAAGAAGGAAAGAGTGGAAAACCTCTAGAAAGATGGAAATTTATATTTCAATGTGAAAGGAGAAATGAGAATGAAAGGAAAATTAAATATGAATCAGTCACAGCTGACAGAAAACAGTGGAAGTGTTAGTATCATGTTTCATAGGTTCCTGGCCTAAAACAAGCAAATAAAGAATAATGAGTACTTCCTAAAGTGACCTCATGGACAGTATCATGCCCATTGGTCAGCAAAGGAACATTTCTCAAGGCAAGAAGATGCTCAAACATAGTGCTTATATTGTTTTAGTTCAACCTAAAAATCTTTTAATGCCATAAAGACATCTCCTAAATTGTTCAAAAAGTGAAAGAACTTAGAAAGGTGTTTGATTTCTGGTTTACTACAGATAATATTTCAAAACTCTTCTAATTTGACATTTTCTTAATGAAATTAAACTGAATATAAAAATAGTTAAGTTAATAAAACATATTTTGCAACTGAGAAAGGGCTCAAGAGAAGGAAGGGAAATAGGAAGGAGAAATGGATTCAAAAAGAATTAAAATGCATTATGTAGTCTTTAGGCAACCAGCATCAGCAAAGAGAGCCAGCAGATCCACCTCCACCTGCTGGTTGCCACCACCAGGAGGCTCCTTCTTGTGGGCAGCCAGAAGGAGCAAAACTATCTTTCAAAATTGATGAAAAAATAAGATACTTCCATGATAAAGAACAACTGAAGAAATTCTTGACTACCAAATCAACCCTACAGAGAGTGCTAATGGATCTTCTAGAGAGAGATAAAGATGACCATAGTTCCAGGAACAGCAGCAGAGGAAGATCACCAAACAAAACAGGCAATTGAATGAATGGGAAAAGTGTAGGGCCAACAGCAGGAAGATAGCATGGCAGACATAAACCAATGTATGCTGGTTGTAAAAATAAAAAGAAACACAGGGAGAGTGGACCAAGAAACAAGACCCATCAATACACTGTATACAAGAAACACATTTAACTGGAAAAGAAATTCATAGAATGAAAACCAAAGGAGAGAAAAAAATTGTTCCATGAGACAGGATCCAGAGAAAAAGCAAGGGTAACTTACCCATCAACAACTGAATGGATAAAAAAGATATGGGTATTTTCATAGCATGGAAAGCTGCCCAGCTATAAAGTAGAATAATCTTGAGTTTCTTGTAGGTAAAAGGATATATCTGGAGATCATGTTCATGGGCAAAACAGTTTGAACTCATGAGTGAACCCTAGCATTAAAAACAGAAGAAGTTAATGGGATCCAAAAAGCAAAATAGTTATTAGAAAAGTGATAGAGGAGGAAATATCTTGGAGGGAAAAGTGGTAGCTACTGTCAATTTCTTATTGTCTTGTCTTGAACTCTTGTGTTGTTTTCACAATTTTGCCAGGTTGGCTTTGTTCTATCTTGTTTTGTTAGATTTTACTTTGTCTATTGGTGTGGGCAGCAATTTTGAACAATATGGGATATATTATGTTAATCATGGTTGGTTTCCAATTATCTTGTTTTGAAGTCTTACAATGATTTCATTCATTTGTTTAATTGCTTTTATAGTTTTGTTTTGTTTGATTTTATTATGTGTGATGATCTGAACAGCTGTTTTGAAGAAAACAAAACATCATGGTAGCCATTGCTGATTTCCTATCATCTAAGCTTTGAAGTCCTATCATGCTTTTATTCTTTTGCTTCAATGGGTTCTATTCTGTTGTGTTTTATTTAATTTTATTATGTGTTATAGTATGGAAAACTTTTTTGAAGAAAATGAGATACTATAGTAACCACTGTTCCTTGCTTGTTATCTGGTTTTGAAGTCCTGTAATGCTTTCAATCTTTTGATTGGTTTTATACTACATAGGTATATTTGACATTATTTTGCATGAAGGTATGTTCAACTATTTTGATAACATATAAAACCATAAGGCAATTGTATTAAATCAAGGTATAATTTTATATGCCTTGACCATGATGAATTACAGTATCTTTTTCTGCCTGTTTTTTTATTATATGTCTTTCATTTTGAACTTTATTTATATTGCATCCATTGTATTGGAGAAACAATGAAATATTTAAGTTTGTATATCTGATTTACTTCACTTAACATTATGATCTCAAGATGCATCCATTTTGCTATGGATGATTAAAAAATCATTCTTTATTACAAAGTAGTGTTATGCTGTATATATATAACCACATTTTCTTTATTCAGTCTTCTGTTGATGCACAAATAGCTTCCTTCCAAGCTTTAGCTGTTACAAATTATTATACATTAATCATGTGTATGCAAACACCACTCTGGTATGAGGTCTTCAACTCTTTGGGGAACATTTCTAGAAGGAGAATAGCTAGGTCTATTTTTAGTTTTTGAGGAATTTACATTCTAGGTTTCACAGTGGTTGTATGAGTTGACACTCACACCAACAATGAAGAAGCGTTCCTTATTCCAAGCAGGCTCATCATCCCTTGTTATTGATGATAGTCATCTCAGCATTGATTTAATTTACATTTCTTGAATGTTCAATGATGTTCAACAGTTTTTCATGTATTTATTTGTGGTTTGTGCTTCTTAATCTAATATATCTATTCATTTCAGGTACTCATGTTTGAATTGTATCCTCAAATTTGGGGATCTCACATTTTTGAGTTCTTTATATATTCTAGATTGTTTTCCTGTTTCAGAGGAGTAGTTTGCAAATTTTTTTACTAGTCTGTAGGTTTCCTCAGTTGGTGGTTTCCTCTGCTGTAATCTGGTGTGATCCCAGTAGCTAATCATTGGTATTACTTTTGTACAACCAGGTTACTGTTTGGAAGGTTTTTGTTTACACTTAAATCTTTAAGAGTTTTACCTATTTTGCCTTTAACATACTTTTTTCTGTTATAATGCTCAAATACTTGATCCATTTTTATTTCATTTTAGTGTTTGGTAAGATATATGGGTCTAGGTTCAGTCCTTCACACGTGAATAGACAGTTTTCCCAGTGCCATTTGTTAAAGAGTCTGTCCAGCAAAAGAATTTGGTCTCCTTTTCAGAGACAAACTAGATTAGCATTTGTGGAGTTGTTTCTGTATCCTGTATCTGTTCCATTGATCCACAACTCTGTCTTTTGCCAGTACCATGCTATTTTTATCACTTTTGCTTCATAGTGCATATTAAAGTCAGGGATCATGATGACCCCTTTCTTGCCCCTGTTGCTCAGAATTGCTTGGCACTTCTGGTTCCATATGAATTTTAAGACTGCTTTCTCTACTTCTATGCGAGAATGATGCTGATATTTTGACTGAGATTGTGTTAAATCAGCACAAGTTTGGAAGTATAGCCATTTGCACTATATTGTTCCTACCTATCCTTGTTTTAGAGATCTATAGTTTTCATTGTAGTGATCTTTTAGTTCCTTGGTTAAGTTAATTCCTAAGTATTTAATTTTTCTTGATGCTAATTTGAAAAGTGCTGTTTCCCTAATTTCTCCTGTTTAGCTTGTTATTGGTGTACAAAACTTTTATTAATTATCGATGCTTCACTTGTATCCTGCCCTACTATTGAATTGAGTTTATTTTTTCTTTTTGTTTTCCTTTTATTTCTGTTTTTGGATGGTAATAAAAGAAGCATTTGAGTTCAAATTTCAAGATATTCATAGTTGGAGACTGCATCTCGTAAAGGCCTTCTTTCTGGGAATGTCCCAGGAAAAAAAAATAAAGGGTTTCACAACTAAAGAATGTTTGTGTAAGTCTGTGACTAAAGAAATTTTGGATCTCGGCGCAACTCTTTGGGACTGGTAAGCATGACCTTCATCCGCAGGGAACTGCCTGGAGATCGGCATCTGGGCCAGGTCTGTTTGGCCCCATAGCCCCGCCCTTCATGCCCAGGAAGTCTCCCAGAAAGCAGCATCTCAGGCTGTCTCTTTGGGACCCAAAAATCCCGGACCATAGGGTGGCCTGAGCTGTTTGGAGCAAAAGTCTGCGCAGACCTGCATCTCGGTGCGACTCTTTGGGACTGGTAAGCACGCCCTTCATCCGCAGGGAACTGCCTG